>JANHGN010020191.1:22851-48649 GCA_024605025.1 Megaceryle maxima
GTGGAGTCACCATCCCTGGAGGTGTTTAAGAAAAGATTGGATGCTGCACTTAGTGGCATGATTTAGCTGATGTCATGAAGTTACGTCATAGGCTGGACTCAATCTCAAAGGTCTTTTCCAGCCTTAATAATTCTGTGATTTTCCCTGAACAAATAACAGTACTTCCCTTACTTCCCTTACTTATTAAAGTGGAACTGAGTTGCAATGAGGAAAATCAAGATCTGTGTTGTAGCAGAGCAAAATTTTCATCTGTTAAAATTATCTAGAAAGTCCAGTAGAATCAAATAGGCTTCCTTTTATTAATGAATGCTTTCAAATGAACAGATCAGTTGGTTATCATGTGTGAATAGTTCCGTTGGGCTGGTTTGATTTATGATTTCTTCTTCCTGGTCTGTGCAGTATATTAACATATTTTTTTTTACCTTTGGTTGCTGAAATAATGTTCTAGAAGAAGAGCTGGATTTTTTAAACAAGACTGGTTTTTTTTTTAATTTTATCAAATAGTGTTCTGGACACACAAATGTGTTCTGACTGACTGGATCTTGCCTCAATTCCTTGGTAGCAGTACAGCCTCTGCCAGAAGTGGCCCCAGGGAGGTTGGCCACCACAGACTGCTCCTCATGATGGCTGAGGAGTCACCAGCGCTGGAGTGGGGCTGTCTCCAGCCCTGAGACTGTGCCAGGGAATAGGCCACTCCCCTGGTCTCAGGGCTTTTTCGTCTCCACATTTCCAGACCTAGATCACACACAGTATGAGTGTTCAACTACTTATGCTCTTAATGACATTGTTTTTAATCTACCACAAGTCCTATACAAATAAACATAATTAGTTGCCTTTTACCTCTACAGTTCTGGATGATGTGTCATTTTCCTTTTCTTTTCCAGACAAAGGGAAAAGCATGTAGAATTTTACAAGTTATTACTAAATGGCTAAAGTAGATATAACTGGGAGCCGGGAGCCTTGGACTAATTATAGGACAAAGTATTTAATTTCCTTCTAACCTGTTCAAATCCAGCCCAGATCACTGGTAATAAAGAACCTGGAATGGCGACCTGCCAAAGTTATAGAGTGCAAAATTAGCGGGCTGTTCCTTGTCCCTGTTCCTCATAATGGAACTGGCACCCTCTGCCAAAGCACTGCATGCAAGGAGCGATGGCTACTCCACTGATCTCCCCTTCCCCTCTTGGGCTTATCTTTCCCCTGTAGCCCTATGACTGAGTCCCAGGTTAGAAGAAGCTTTTCCCACATGGGCTGCAGCCCCAGAAATCACTTTGCAGAGAGTCCAAATGCACCACATTAAGATGTTAAATTCACTGTATAAAGTTCCCAGTCATCATAATGCCTAAGGGTATGCCTGTTTTTAAATAAAGATGTCCAGAAGACATTTTTAATTAAGCTCACTCTTTGGTACTGTGTTGTTTTCAGACTGGAAAGAACAGTTTTACATACTAGACATCTCAGTTATGTGGGGAAGATTTTTGTAGTTCTTCTTGTGTTTGTTTTTTTCCTGCCTTTTTCTAAAAGGAATAAGTAATATCTTATTTGTTTGGATAGATAATACTCCAGTTAAGTAATTCATTGCTTTGAAGAGTCTTACTTTTATTAGGGAAAAGAGTATCTGTATCTATCCAGCTTAGCTATTTGCAGGACACTTATCTCTGCAGTGTCTGAGAGCCAAGCATGATCATTAAGGCTTTCATGGAATGCTAAAATCTTTAAATCCTAAATGAGAACCACATTATGGGATAAGTTTAATTTCATGTCATAGCAGGAAAATTAGAGCCTTGATGAAGATGAGCTAGGTATTGAATTCAAGCTGTATTAAGTGTGTGCTGGGATTTTTTTATTTTCCTCCTTTTAACTTTCTGTTTATTAGAGACTTTAGACCTTGATAGGTTGTAAAGCTTGAGGAGGGGGAAAAATGATATAATAAAACCAAGCAGCATCAATAGAGTGCAGAGCAAGAAGCACCTGCCACTCCATGAGCTGCAGCTGATGAAGGGTACAAAAAGAAATGATTGACACTGGCATACAAACACACGCCCTGACTAGACATAGCAATATAGCTCAATACCAAAGTTATAGCCTGTGACGAGATGAAAGAATACAGGCTTTAAAAGTAAAACACTTTGTGAACATAAACTCCCCATATATTGCTGCAAGTCCCTGAGGAGCAACAGTGTGCCCCGTGCCCCTCCTTTGCTCCTGCTAGCTACAGATCCCACTCCACAGGCAGCAGTCAGGTTCAAACAAGGTCAGAGTGTCTGGCTTCTTGGCAAGAGCTGTCCTTTCTTCAAACTTAATAAATGGAGTCCAGGTGCAGAAGATATTCTTTGCAGATATGTCCTCCATTGCGCCTGTAATGTTTTCCATTGACTGGGCTGTAGCTCCCAGGTTGTATTAGTCCCCTGCTGATCAGAAAGGGGTCTCACAATGACTAGTTGCCAAGAGCAGGAACTTAATCAAATTAGAATGATAAAAATGAATGCATTTTCAAAAAACATACCAAGAATTCACATCTACATGCGGCTACCTAGAGCAGGGGCCTTGAACACCCTGCCCATAGGCTGGAGTTTTACTTCTTTGTGGGCCATATGGCACTCAAAGCTTGAAAACATGCTTACTTTAGAAATAAAATTCTGATCACCCACCTGGCTGCAAAGCTAACCCCTAAAAGCAAGATCAGCATAACAGATAAAGTGTTCTCTTCTTTATGTGAAATGAAAGCCCTGGGAAAAATTCCTTCTTTCCTGTTTTTTCCCCCTTTTCATTGTACTGCACTGGGATGTTCACTCTGAAGCCTAATAATAACACAAATATCTGTCACATGAACAGTTTTTGTCAAATGAACTAGAGAACAGGAAAGAAATATAAGACTGGAAGACCTCCTAAATCAGCAAATGCATTTCTCTACTAACTGCCTTGTAATTGCATATATAGCATATATCAGTTCTGATTGTAGTATAACAGCCTCCATAATATTGCTTCTATTGTATAACAGATATCACTGCTATATACTTAATGTAACACAGGGTCATAAACTTCTGCATCAGAGGTAAATTAATCTATTAATATAAGTATTTGTAGTCAATTTTCAGTTGATGGTGTTTGCTTCTCGGGAACGAGTAAGTTTTACTTGTGGAATTGTAAAAAAAAGTGGTGTTTTATCTTGAGTTTTACTGAAAGCAATTTTTAACTGTACAATTGGAGACACAAATATTGTATTTGTACAATTAGTCACATGTAGGTTGTGTCTAGTTATGGACTGTAAATTGATAATTCCTCCTTCTGACTGGACGAATCAAGCAGTTAGACAATATGGGTTAAATTATGAACTGTAACATGCTGTGTTACTTTGTCAATGTGTTGTCCAGTCAAAGACACAAAAACCCACCATGGGATTTAGATGGCTAGCCCATTATAGATTCAACTCAAACATGTGCAAGGTAACAATTTAATTGGATTTTCATAATATTTGCAGCTTAAATCAAACTTTGTTATTGACTCACTTAAATGGCAAATACACAGAAAGTTGTGAGCATCTTTGGATGAGATAAATGAACCTAATAAATTAGTCATCCAGTTGTGTTATGAAAACAGTTTTTTTCCTGGAATGTTTGCTTTCCATTTGCCAAGCAATGATGCAGCTTTCTACAGATCTGGGACAATTTTGAGCAGATCAGGCAGTAATACCTAACTCGGTCCTAGTTCTGTCCTGTGCAGAGTGGCTGGTAGGTTGATCCCAGCAAGCTGACTTGACTTTGCAAATTGCTCGGGACTTGAAACTGTCTCCTGTCACTGCCCCTCATTTCACATTAACCTTAACTGATGCCCAGAAGGCCCTAACTGCAGGGCACTGGAAACAAATGTACCAGAAATCCATCCTTCCACAGTTTTACCACCAGGCATTAGATATATCAGAGATCATTCTATTTAATTTATGAGGTGTGAGAATCAAATAACCTATATAAAAATTTATGTTGTGTCTCAAGATGTCCAATCGAGATTGAAATATGTCTGGTTAACTTCCAAATAAATTGACTCCTCCAGCGTTTTCTCTGAATTTTTCTCCCAGGCTAGAGTATGATTGAGTTTTATAGGTATAACATTGTGAAGTAGCACCTTAGAGAGAGTAGAGTTGAGACATTTGCCCGTACCATAGGCGTATGCTATTGTTTCAGCACCAGTGAGAGGGACTCACTTTAGAGGGGGTTTATTACCCTGCTTTGTGTGTAATTACTGATTAAAATAGTGCCATAGCAATTTTTAAAGAGAATCAAGCCCTCTACTGAGGGATAGAGCCAGTGTTACAGGAAGTATTTGTGGATGAATCCATGCTCCTTAGCCAGCAGAAATTCAGACATCATCTTCAGGGATTTCAGATGGGAGAAGAAGAAATATAATTACAGTTTCAAGTCACATTGTCCCAGAAAGGTGAATGTGGGATGCCAATATTTGTGAATTCATGCAGCTAGACACCCGTTTCCTCCAAAAGATAAGTAAAACAACATGAAGGCAAATTGAAGCACTAAGCACCCTCTTCCAGTGTGCCCCTTGCAGGGAGCCCTGCATGCTTCTGAGTCATGTGATTGGTGGGATCCATGGGTCTTTCCTCATGCCTGGGGTTGGTGCATCAGGCTGTTTCTCTTGCATGCAGTGCTAGTAGCAGAGATGAATATGGGAAAACTTTGTCCAGCCTGGAAAGGTAAGTGGATGAAGTGGAAATCAACAGTACTTCTGGATATGGTTGTACATTCCCCCTTTGGTGCCTCTTTTTTTGTTGCTGAAATATTACCATGCCTCGAAATGTATGTGGTAGCTCTATTTATGGGTGGAAATCTGGATTTACATAGAAACATGGAAATGACTAGGTTGGAAGGGACCTCTAGAGGTCATCTAGTCCAACCTCCCTGCTGAGAGCACGGACATCCTCAACTGGAGCAAGTTGTTCAGAGCTCTATTAAGCCACACTTTGAATGTCTCCAGGGATGGGGCCTCAACCACCTCCCTGGGCAACCTGTTCCAGTGCTCCACCACTCTTGTGGTGAAGAACTTCCTCCTTATTTCTAATCTAAATCCACTCCTTTCTAATTTAAAAACATTGCCCCTTGTCCTTTCATTACAGGCCTTTGTAGACAGGACCTGTCCAGTCTTTTTATAAGCTCCCTTCAGGTACAGGAAGATCACTATTAGGTCTCCCTGGAGCCTTTTCTTCTCCAGGCTGAACAATCCCAGCTCCCTCAGCCTGTCCTTGTAAGAGAGGTGTTCCAGCCCCCTGATCATCTTCGTGGCCCTCCTCTGGACCTGTTCCATCAGGTTCATGTCCTTTCTGTGCTGAGGGCTCCAGAGCTGGATGCAGTTTTCCAGGTGAGGTCTGACCAGAGCAGAGTAGAGTGGTAGAATCACCTCTCTCTATCTGCTGGCCACACTTCTTTTGATGCAGCCCAGGATTCAATTGGCCTTCTGGGCTGCAAGCACACACTGGTTGCTCATGTCCAGCTTCTTGTTTCTCAGCACCTCCAAGTCCTTTACTGCAAGGCTGCTCTCTATCACCTCCTCCCCCAGCCTGTATTGATAGTGGGGATTGTTCCAGCCCAGGTGCAGGACCCCGCAAATGCTTTTGTTGAACCTCATGAGGTTCACCTGGGCTCACCTCTCCAGATTATCCAGGTCCCCCTGGATGACATCCCATCTCTCTGGTGTATCAACAGCACCACTCAGCTTGGCGTCATCTGTGAATTTGCTGATGGTGCACTCAGTCCCACTGTCTATGTAATTGATAAAAATGTTGAACAAAACAGACCCCAGTATGGACCCCTGAGGAACACCACTTGTCACTGTTCTCCATCTGGACTTTGATCCATTGACCACTACACTCTGGATGCGTCCATCCAGCCAATTCCTTATCCACTGAACAGTCCACTCATCAAATCCATATCTCTCCAACTTGGCAAGTAGGATGTTGTGGGGGACTGTGTCAAAGGTCTTGCAGAAGTCCAGATAGATCACATCCATACGTTGTTTTGCCCTAATATGTGTAGGATGTAGTTGAAATGAGGACAGTATGGAGGAGAGTAGATCAAACACAAGCAATGATTTGGTAGCAATGGGGAGATGAACTGTGCTGGTAAGAAGATGGTTTTGGCAAAGGAATTGGTTGTGTGCACCCTGATCGAGAAAGAATAAGCCCAAGTCTATTTCAAATTCTTCAGTATCATTGAGCCTAAATTCCACATTTTTAATGCTCTTCATCCATCCCTAGCAAACATGGGGTAATGTTAATCACACCTTACTAGCTGGCAAAGGAATTTGTGCAAAGACTATACCTTCTCAATTGCCTTTTCTTCCGGAAATGTCAAAAGCAAATTTGGAGAACTGGTGGAACTCTGGTTTCACAACCCATTATGTTTTACCCTGAAATCTTTCTTTTACTCTATGGTAAATGAGTGGCAGAAGTTGTATTTTACACTGCTGAGAACAGGGGAGCAGCTTTGCTTTACCTTTCGTGTTGTGTATCTTTTCAAGCTTTGGTTTAATGACTTTAATGAATTTTGTAGGGTGTGCAAAATGAAAGACAAACATCCAGATTTCTGTTCTTTTGGTGAAAATTTACAACTGGCACAATGATTACCCTTCCTCAGTGTTGCTAAATACTATGCACGCACTTGAAAATTATGATAGATTTAATTGACTGTGTGTAGTAATGACCTATGATTCCACCTATCTTTTCCTTTAGTTTACTTTAATTCTTGCCCCTCCACTTTTCTCCTTTCAGCAGCTCTTGTTTAACTTCATCCTGCCCTTGATTTTGGCTGGAATAATCTATCTCTCTTGGGCTTGGTCTTCATTAGGAAGCAAAAGAGGTTACCTAATATGTCTTACCTAACAGTCCTGCTTTTTCCAGTAAAAGTGAGAAAGGCCTTTTTCTTTTTGGGCCTACCAATTCTTTTCCTTTCTTCTGAGATTGCTTGCCAGGATGGAGATGGCTTTGTGTTGTGAATTCCTCTTTCACAGTTCTGCTCAGAACTGGGTTATGACCACCTTGCTGTACCTAGGTCGCCATGCAGCTATCCATTCAGAAAGATTTCCAGTGAGAAGCAGCAATGTTTTTTGCTTTGAAGTGTTGATTACAGCTATTGTTGGGTTCTTCCTGTCCTGGGTGAGTTTACGTAAATGATTGTGTATGTATGTGAGACAGTAAAGGGGGGAAGAAAACAGATGGAAGAGAAGTATAGTAGTACTGGGGAACGAATGAGTCCACAGGACATGGGTAAGGGAAATGCTGGGAGAAATAATTAACACTGTAATCTGATTTGCTAATAATCCATTTATAAAACAGTTATGATATATACTTGTAGGAATGTGACTGATCATAACGACAAACGATATTACTTCCTCCCCTCCCACTCTGTATTAAGGAACCTTAATTACTTGATGGCTCAAGACTTTGTGGGTGACTCATGCTACAAAGAGTTAGATGCTCGCAGCACATAATGGAGCTCTTGAAAAGCTTTCATAACGATGGCGGGCTCACACTACCTCCCTCCCATACATCCCTCTTTGCCAAAAAGTTATTAGGTAATTTAAAATAATTAAAAAGGAAATAATTAAAAGATTTTACACACACAGAAATAGCACTTGCAGCTAATTATGTAAGTCTATCACTTCTAACACTGGAACACTATTACCATTATCAGAGAATTGCGTTTGAATTGTGACGGATAATCCTCTAGTCCCGTATTATGCTCTTGCAAGTGGGAGCTAGTTGTCTAGGTTTTTACAGAAGAAAAGAGGTGTATGGAAGCCATGCTTTAGCCATGACTCTACTGTAAGAGGTTTCTGGTCAGCTTTGTTCTCTGCAGATTTTTTCCTAATTAAAACATAGCAGAGAATGAAACTACTTCATCTAATCTTAATGTGTTTGCACGGGGTGTTTTGCTAAATGTACAGGAGATCCTACATATTTGCAGCTCCTTGTAGGATTGAGATGTTAGAGTAACTACCTAACAGGGGGATGATGGGCATGGGTCATGTTAAATGAAGTAAATGACAAAATTATCCTATGGTCTTGCTATCAGTAGTGTGGATGTTGCCTCCATAAATATGGTGATGGGGTTATGAGGTAATAATTTATTACATCAATCAGCAACATAGAACTATCTTTCGTGTGGATAATGGCATCTGTTTAATGGTGCAAAAACCCCTACATTGTAGTTTTATGGCAAGAAACTAATATCTTACCCAAATATAGCCTTTGATGCTTTAGGCGTATGGAATCTAATTATTCTGAGAGAAATTTGGCCAAAATAGTGAGGCATACCTACTTCTGCCTTTGAAAACTGCCTACAATGCAGCAAAGCTGCTAATCATAATGCCCCTAACACCAGACAGTAAATAATAATTTAAAGTTAATAAAAAGGATATGGCCAAACTTTGAAATAGCAACAGAAAGTAACAGAGGTCATTCTTTTTTTTCTTTTCTTTTCTTTTCTTTTCTTTTCTTTTCTTTTCTTTTCTTTTCTTTTCTTTTCTTTTCTTTTCTTTTTTTCTTTCAAAATATTATCTTACTATTTGTTTCACCTATGTGAAGAAGATACCAAATAGGCATTGACCTTCTAGTTCAGGCAAATGCATCTTTCCATGTATTTTTTTCCTGTCTGAGACAGTGTCCCCAAAACTATGAGTGAAACACAGTGCTCAGGAGAATAACTTTTAGGCTGTGGCTTTCAAAAAGTTTTTTTAAAAAATTTTATTTATTTTGGCTGCATTTAGGTTGGACTGATTGCCCCTCATAACACCCTTTTGGAGGCAGTCAGCCCAGCTGAATTTGGTGGGAACTGTGGGCACAGGGTATATCTGAAAACATTGAGCACTCAACAAAAGGTTGTTTGAAATGGTGGGATTAGTTCACAGATTAGTAAACCACCTTCACTTCAAGGGACAGAGGCAGGTTGGGACTGCACAGCTGTTTGTGTGCACCACCCAGGCGCAAAGCCTTGGGGGTAATGACAGACAGCTGTGCTCCTGTGCCTGGCAAGGGTAGCAGCAGGGGACAGAAAAGCACTTGGTCACAAGGCAGTGGCAGATGTGTCTTTTCATGTTTCCAGCTAGACTGAATAGCTGCTCCAGGGCTGCAACTAATATTAACATAGTTGTTGACAGGCAGCTCCGTAATGGTTTAGGGTCTTCCAGATTTGAGAGAGGGCTGGGGAGATATGGTGGCAATGACCTATAAATTTCTTAGGACACAATAAAGGCACTTGAAATTTATTCCTTGGGCAATAAGAGAGATGCTAAGGTAAGAAGCTAATGGGTATGTGGGAAAGTCAGCTACTGTGATCTAGACAGATTAATTTTGAATAATTGTTTTTGACTCTTCTCTATTTCCAGTGGCAGAGACTGGAGTCAAAACTGTCGTTTTGTGTCTTCAAAGTCCTGGTTCTGACAGGTGTGCAGGAGTACCCACCTGGGAAGGTTAGACTGTGCCAGTTTTAGTGCCTTTTTCCTACTACCTGCTTGTTCTTCATCCATACAATGTCACAAAACCCACTGTGCTGTGGGGCAGATATTTTCTGAGAGATTGGTTCTCCACAGAGCCTTAACAAAAGGCTATGTAGAAGAGACTGGAAGGGCTGAGGAGTTCGGATTACTTCTGGGCTAGATGATATCAGCCTTTGGATCAGTGGATAAGGATAGTGTTTCTCTGTCTAACCCCCACCCCTGCCCCAATCTGAGTAGGTCAGAAAACCTTCTATCAGTGCTTTCCAGGCTGTAGTTAACGGGCTACTGGTGGTCCAGGAAGCAACAGACAGCGCTCTGTGAAAAAATGTTGAATAAGGTCTTTCACATCATTTTATGGCTTTTTTTTGAAAACTGGGAAGTATAAGTTTCAGGTATTCGTCTGGGAGAAATACTGAGGATTTACTCAAAAGATAACTAGGGAATTAATTCCTTCATGTTGATATGTTTCCCAACACAGAAAATTGCCCATGTGCTAATCAGGGACAGACACCTGCAGTACACTCCACTTGGTAAAGGGTGGATTGAGCTTGGTTCAGGTCCCAGCTCTCCTTTGCCAAGGTTGCTTCCCCAGGGGTATTTACCAGAATCTTCCTGACTCCTGATAGAGGGGTTGGGGTGCCCTAAAAGACTGCCTGTTCAAAGTAGAATGTTCATTTAGCCACTCCAAAATGGGGTCTAGGGAAGTTTGTATCTCTGTCCCTTGACTTTAGAAGTAGCACAGTGAAAGGAAACCAGCCTTCTTGAGCACGAGCCATTCTCATCTTTGGTTGTAATATGGGGTAACAGCATTTTCCTGACATATGAAATGATTTTTGAGTTATGGATAGATTGTGCTTTCTAAAAGCTAAGCATTATTATGATCATGAAGTACTTTAGGAGTGTTGTAAGGTTGTATTAAATACCATCATTAATGATCTAAAAGAAAAAAGTGAGAAGAACATGATTACAAAATTCAGAGGATATTGAATTAGGAGGACTAGAGAGAAAATGAGATAATAAAAAGAGACCTAAAGAGATTATAGAGGTAGGCAGGGGTTTTTATAGAAACTGAGATTCATCCTGGAAAACTGCAGGATAATAAATCTGACGGAAAATAATCTGAAACACATATCTCCAAGAGGGAGAAGAAACCTGGGAAGCAGTAATTCTGAAACGAGTAAAATGATAATGGATAGCCAACCAAGCCTGAATTTGCAATATCATAAAGCTGCAAAATGTCCAATGTAATTTTAAGTTGAAAATGCCAAACTATCGTGTCACAAGACCAATAATCCTTTTTGCAAACAGTTTATTATGACTGAATGCGGAACAGCTCAAGCAGTAAGTTTTGAGCTATTTAGTCCTGTGCAGGGTCCTCACTTTAATCAATAACCACTTTATGTGTTTAGAGATATTTGCCTAAAACTGTTGAGATGCTGTTTTGTTCATGCAACTGTGTGTGTCACACAAACCCACCATAGTCTTCAATTGCTGTCCACTCAGTTGTGTGAAACAACACTGATAGCAACCATCACACACTGTCTTTTTTGCATTTCCTCTTAAGGAAACTGTTTGCATGTGTGGATGGAGTCTGAAGGGGAAAGAAGGGTAAGATACTTGTATAATACATTACTGAAATGTGTAAAGAGCTGTTACTAGCAATGGGTAGGTTGAAAACCTGCCCTTCACTTGGAATGGGTAATAGGGAACAAGTGGTGCGATTCATGGTAGTTTAAATTAAGAAGTTTCAGTCTGCAATTGAGATGGTCTCAGAGCACACAGACAGACTATTATTACACCTCATCTGAGGAGTGAAAACACATCAATTTGCACTAATTGATGACTTTTGCATTCCCCTCATCATGCCCTCAGTTCCTCAGCCCTGGACCATCATCTTTCTGTGCTATTTCCATTGAGCCACAGAAAAGCAGAAGACAGCAAAACTTGTGTCTGAAATGTGATCTCTTACATATCCTAGGCTAAGACTACTGGGCATTTTGCAGATGAATAATGACATAATTAGCCTGTTGCAATAGGCAGTGAGAAGCCAGCACTGTAAGCAGAGAACAGTTTTGATATGTTCCTAGTAATGAATATTGCCAAGGAGGAACTCAGTGGATCAGCTGAGGAATTGTGTTGCTGCATTTGGTTTCCATTGTGTTTTTTTTAACCACTGAAGTTTTCAGACCCAGGTAGATTATATTTACAATCTCTCTATTAAATCATCATAAACTTTTAATGCTGGGAATATGACCTGTTCTCAAAACCAAATGTAAATAGCAAAGGTTTGTAGTGGTTATTGAAATTGCTGTCAGTGTGAATCATACCATCTTACTAAGAAATAAGCTGCTGGATTTAATAAGGCACAAGTTGTGAAAATGCATATCTCCTCCAAATAAAGCAAAACTAACAGTTTACCATCTTCTGAGGCTTGAAATTTATGGTGGCAGCTAAGATATGAATGAAAGTTAAATAGTCCTATTAATTTGAGTACTTGTTTCCAGATCCATCAGATATGTGGAAAGTAATATCATGTGGGAAGTGGTGTAAGATTTACACTGCCTTGAAAGAAATCACTGCTCCGTCTATCAGATTTGATAGGTGTCAGAGGGCCTTTTGAAAATGAATAATAAGAGGACTGAATAATAAGAAAGATGCTTATCTGTTTAAAAGTTTTAAAAATTTGGATGATTTTTTAAACTAATTAAAACAAAAGTTTAAGTGGAAGTTTTGATGTAGATCTGGAATATGGTAGAACTTCTCAGATGAATGTGTGAATTATCTCACACTGGCATTTGTGATTTTTTTTTTTTTTTTAGGTGCAAAATATTTTAAGGCCCTTCAAATCAGAGGAAATTTAATTTGAGTTTGAGTTTGTGACTGTATCCTTTTATACTATCACAGTATGAGAAAGCTCAACCAGGTCAGGACCCTGCTGTCCAAGCCTTTGTACGAACCCAAGCCATTTTGCATATGCAACAAACCTCATAAAGGATGTCCCTTCAATATTTTTAAGTTAAAATTTGTTAAGCAATTAAATATGATCAAGTCATCTTGGCCAGGGCAGTGCAGTGGGCCCCACCTGCTGTAGTGGTGGTCACAAAACCATGCTGATCAAAGGCCCGTTTCTTGCCTCACTAATGCCAATGACAGAATTCCTTGTTGACTTCAGTGTGAATGATGTTTTAAATTGCAAAGGAGGCTTAAAAAGAAATAACTGCCCTGCACTGGTGAATGGGCACTTGTCACATTTCATCTTTGTGCCTTCTGTTGGGGGGAATCCTTTCCCTGATCAGCCTGTGGATGTCACGTCTCACAACAAGATGCTTCAGGGCTCTGTGGTGTAAAAGCTGCCTAGGAAGCAGAGCGATGTAAAACAAAGCCCCGTTCAGAGCCCATTTCCCATGAAACAGCAGCAGTTGCTGCTCAGCCTGGAAGAGAACAGGGCAGGATTAATCTCTTATTCTTCATTTGAAAGGCCCTGTATTAAAAGACTAAGGTTTAGGATTTTACATCCATTTAACACCTGGCTAAGAATTAGGGGTATGTGTTCAGATATTAATGTGACTAAAAAGATATATGCTCGGGTTAAGGTTATTTCAAAAAAAGAAGCTCTGTCATTAATAATTTTTGGTCAGGAGCTCTGCCCGTCATCAGGAGATAAATCAGCTAGCAGCAGCTGTGACAGCTCTTTAAGTCTGAGGCCCGAACAGCTTAATTGGGGAAATGATCAATTCTAAGATGCATAGTGAAGATGACATCCTTGGTGCAGTAAATTCTTTCAGGAATGAACATGAATAAAATGAATATATTTATGGAACAGTGATGTAATTCAGAATCTTGGCTGTTAGGAAGACTATGCATCTTCATTCCTTCTGTGCCCTGTAGCAATTTTCCAAGGCTCCAACCTCAGATAACTGTGAATGGTCTGAAAACTGCCCTAGGTGAATGTAGATTTTATAAGAATGAAGAGTCTTTCCAAATAGTATGAATGAATAAATAGTCCACATTTCCTAGTAGGTGTTAAGAATCAACTGTACTTATTTTTTCTAGTTTTTTTTTTAATAGGGTAAACATAAGTCCTCAAAAACACCTACCAGGGAGTTGTTGGAAAATCTTGCCACTTTATAGTGACAATTATGACACTATCCCCATCTGTATGTAGTAATATAGATCCTATAAGCAGACACAGGCATTTCTGTGCTTCATGTACCTAAACAGTATTTTAAAATCCCATGGTTTAGTGTTTGCAGCTTTCTTGAATGACTGATTTATTCAGCTGAGGTCACTTTGAAAAAGAAATACTCATGCACCTTTTGGAAAAAAAGTACCTTCTTCAAGACCCTACCAGCTGGCTCTCACTTTCTACTCATCTTCCCATGAAGGGGAGCATCCTGCTGTATGTACTACTGCTTCCTGTAAGCACCTTGTATAGCAAGGTAAATTTGTGGGGCCAGTCATATGTAGGCAGTGAGTAATGAAAACAATTTAATCACATGATTTATTTAAAGGGTGCATGGAATTCCTCACCAGAACATTTGGATGAGTGTCTTAGGGATCCTTGGGGATGAAGCCCCAGGACTGCTCTCTGGTTCGGAGCCTCATCCTCGTGTCTGGAGGACTGGGGAGTGTTCTGGGGCAATGCAAGAGGGACAGTATTCAGCAGCAGATCACACAAGTCTCAAAGTGGTCAGTGGATGAAGGAGAAGGACCCTACATGTGCAAAAATGGCATGATAAAGAGAATCATATGTAGCACAGAAAATGTAGAAAAATAAAAATATTTGCACGGAGTGCCAGGCTGACCACTCCATCTTGCTGTCCTGGGGGCCGCACTGGGGTTTCTGCAGTTTGTATGGTGCCCTGTTACGACACTCAGGGAATTTCAAAGGTGTGTGTTTTGTTATTTGGAACAGCTAATAAATTGGCAAGTTTTCCTCTGGACGCTGTCATGACACTATTCAGACAACGGTAGCATTGGCTGCTGGCTGGAATTTACTTTGCAAGGGAGGATGGATCCCATCTGCTTATGTATATTGCTGTAATTTCAAATCTTGCCT
The DNA here is from genome assembly GCA_024605025.1 of Megaceryle maxima. NCBI lineage: Eukaryota > Metazoa > Chordata > Aves > Coraciiformes > Cerylidae > Megaceryle > Megaceryle maxima. Next base: position 37,412 of record JANHGN010020191.1, read on the forward strand.
GTACCGAGTGTTTTTTTCTGCTGATGAGAGTTATCAGGCATGAGACACATCAACAGCTCTGGAGAGGGGCTGTGGCTGTGCCTCATTGCATGGTCTCAGAGGCAAGGCTCACACAAGGAGGGAAGCAGAGCAAGGGCAAGACACTGGAGGAACTGCTGCTGCCCAGGGAGGCTGTGGGTGAGCTGGAGGTGACTGCTTGCAGTTCAGTTCTGCCACTGCTTGTGGTGCTATAGAGGACCAGGTTCTTATCAAGCTGTCTGTGTTTCTTTTGACAAGGGAAAGTATTGGGTACCCACCACAGAAATGGGCTCTGGAGCCTGCTATGTGTGTATTAGGCAATTTTGGGTTTAAATCTGATTATTTTAATTCACATAACATGCTATGTGCCTGCACATGTTCCCGGGGGTGACAAAACATTACAGTAGCCATCCCTAAGTTATCAACAGTGACTTTATGCAGAAGAAATGGCTTCAGGTTATGTGGAGAGCAACCATTCATACACAGGTTGTTGATTAACCCTCCAGGTTCCCACTGAGTTGTTACAATGAATAAAGCAAGAGGCCATGTGAAAAGCGGCTTCATATTGACATAAAGTAGAGCAGACTGAGTGCTCTTACCATGTATTTTGTCAAAATAATTTTCTTGCTGAAGTTTAAGCCACATAGCATAAATATTTCCCAGCTAGCAGGCAGTGATCATGAAGCACGTACTGGAGTGCATGACTCAGGCCATCAAAAGAAAAGCTTTAACCATGAACTGTGTGAACTCTAAGGTAAAACCTCCGTTTGAGTTAATATAATGTATTGGAAATGGCTTGGATACCTTCCCATCTGTGATGCACTTTAATGAAATCTGTCCTCTCCCACTCTGAATGTATGTGTGCATGTGAGTGTGTACTTAATAGATATAGTGCAGCAAACTCCTCAGGATTAGCTAATGAAAATAGCACTGTAAAATGAATTGAGCAAATCGATACAGCTGGAATTTTGAGCACTGTAACAAATGCACCAACCTGAAACTCCTCTTTTTCATTGCAGCCAGTATTTTATATGCAAGTATGTGTTACAAACATCTAAAATGAGTATGCTATTTGTAAATTAATATTGACTTGGGCCAGATGCACATGCCTAGAGAAGCAAAGGAGAAGGAGGAGATCTTGAAGTAGTGGAAGATGGGACTGCCCTTGGGAGCTTCAGGTCATGCTTGCCATTAGAAGGAAGCCCAAAGAAACTCTCCTGAGTGATGCTGGTGTGAAGAACTAGGTTCAAATGTGTGATATAACACAGGGCCTGAAGTAGCTGGGGAATTTTTCCAGGATTGTTATTGCCTTTCTGACCCTCTGAGATGTCCAGCCCAGTTGTGAGAGCACTGGGGAAGGAGGGAAAGTTACCTGATAAAAGAAAAGGATATGAATGGGCCAAAAAAAAAAGCCCAGGTGCCTTATGTAATCTCACCTTATGGGGTTTCTTAAATACATCCCCCTGTTCCCTCCAACGCTGCAGGAACCCTCCCTTTGGGAAATGCAGAGGAAGTTTAAACTTACTCCATTTCAAGAGGAATTTGTCATCTTTCATGCAGGATAAGTGAAACATAATTTGAAATGTGAATGTCATAATTAAGTCTAATTATTTTACCATACTTTTGCCTTCATTAGACATTGTGTCTAATAATTGCTGTAATCAACCATATGGTAAGTATTAACTCCTTAACTACATGAGGGCAGATGATGTCTGCAGGAGGAATAGATGACTTCCAGGTCTGGAGGTGTCATGCTGAGTCCCATCACCCCAAAGAGCAGTGCTGGTTTGGCTCTCCTTCACCTCTCACAAATGAGCAGGAGGGCAAGGTTTCAGATGCTTTACATAGCTGAGAAGGTTCGGAGAACACATAAGCCCCAAACCTGTGCTTTAGGCATATCTGGCTGTTGCCTCTGCAGGGCCACAAAATGTATCTGTGTGTGTGCTCTTTGTTCCCAGGGTGCAAGGTTGAGGAGCTGGCTGAGTTGGGGCAGCATCACTGGGCACCTCCCTCTGCCCCAAAGCTGGTCACTTTTGTTAAGCAGGTTGTCATAGGTTAACAGAAGTATGAAATGAGTCTGTAGAAAGAAACTTCTTTGCATTAGTACTTATGTTTATCCCAGCACCAGCTTCAACCATGTGCCATCAGCTGTAATTTCAAAGAGCTACTACTAGCATCTGAGTGTGTAATGATGGTACCTACCAGCTAATTCTCTTTTCCCTGGATTGCTAATAATTCTGTCATCTTGTTGCTAATGATTCCACTCTCAAGTTGTTGTTTTTTTTTTTTTACAGTTATATTATAAAAAAAATCCAGATTAAGTACACTGTAATTGCTGAGGATTGTAGGATATATGTTAATTTTTCTTTTGTAGTGTGCCAGGCTGCCAGAATCAGTTAATCAAGTATTTTATCTTTCTGTATAACATTTGCAATGTATAATACTTACTGAGTAACATCTCACCTGATCCACTATTAGGTGCTTTGTATTTTCACTGATCTCACCATAAGTGGACTTTGGTTGGCTATAGGGGAAACCACAAGGCAAAATCTATTCTCACTTTTGTTTTTCACCCACATGTTTAACCCATATGTTGGTTTCTTCATTCAGTTTACTTTTTTCTGTTTCCAAGAAAGCAGACAAAGAAATGTATTAATTCATAGAGACAAGAGTAATGACAATTAGGGCTAATCCATGACCTCTTCAAAAGGTTCTTTAGTGGAGATGCAGCACTTTTATTCAAAAGCTTTCTCAGATCCATGGTGGAATTGGTGGTCAAAGCCAGAGGTGTATGTGGAGTGGTGGTGCAACATAATCCGAGTCCTGCCTGACCTTAGCTGAAATTTGGTCAGGTCCAGCCAGAAAACCCTTACCCTGAACAGCTAGTGCCTACTGGGTACCCTTCTCACCAGTGATGATGTCCTTGTGCTGATGAACACCTAGCTATGATACACATTTGACTGCTGCCAATAAAGAATGATTTTAAGCTTTGCATGTCTAACTTGGACCTCAGATGTATACCAGAGGTGGAGTGATGGGCCCTTTGCTACAAAGGAGGGATCTTTGTCTCCCTTCTGATATGTTTCCTTCCCTTATACAAGAACATCTGTATGGTGCAGGTCTCAAAATCCTGAGAAGTGGAAACTGCTTTGTGCTTGCCTGTTGTCCCTGTGGCACAATCTGAGGCTGCCCTGAGCCACAGGAGGTGCTATTGGTGTCTGGTGTAAATAAGCTACTTCTCAGATTCCTCGTTCACGATTCATTGTGATTTACAAGGAGAGTAAGCAGGACCTGTATCAACTATGGGAATGAAAATGGAGGATTTTGGTTTGTAGTGGATGTAATACAAAAGATATATTACTAATCCTAATTGCAAAGATATTGAGTGGAATGGGGGCACCTTTTCATGGGGACATAAATGGGAAAGGTGCTTTTTCAGGTGTGTTCAGATGAAACATCAAACACGCACATCTTGAAAGGCAGGAGAAAATCTTTGGCTGCATGCTCACAGGGCTTGTACAGCCTTTGGAAGCAGGCTTCTGTCTTGCAAAACATACAAAGACCTACCAAGCATGGAAGAACCACTTCATCATTTTAAATGAGGGCTTAAAAAAATTACAGTCTGCACATAATAGGTGTTTTGCACCCATGCTAAGTACTGCCAAGGAAATAGTTACCTAAGTAAATCAATAAAGTATCCATCCCAAGGTCTTCCTGTCCCAGTCCCTGAACCTCTCATTTCGAAGGAGTTCTGAAACCTGTTCAAGATTTATTTTGATGAAAGTAAGTATCTCTGCATTATCAGGCAGTAAAGAAGTTGTTTACTACTACTCCAGGAGTGTTGAAAAATCCCTCTGAATACATACTTGCATTGTATCTATCATAAAAATGTCTACCAGCTATTGGAGCCCCCAAATTGATTTTTTTTTTCTTTCTAAAAAACAAAGAGTTCAGCCTGAGACTTAGAAATTGCTTCATAAGAAAACCATCTGTTTTGAGAGAGGATGGACTGAGGTATCCTGTCGCATACACTGCTCAAGCTTGGTATAAAACATTTCTGTTCATATTCTGTTAGCAAACAAGCCTGGGCTGAGGTAGCAGCACCTGTTCTGGGTTCTTTTCCTATAAATCAGTGTAGATGTTTAATATGTTCCTCATTACTGAAGTGTTTGCAAACCAGCAACACACCTGAAAACCAATTTGCTGGCATAAATGTTCCAACAAAGTGGTGAATTTTCAGCTCACACTGTCAGTTATTGGCAGGAAGCAAATTTTGACTTGGCCCTTGTCAAGGTTAATATGATTCACAGTCATATGACTCCAATCAAGCTATGAAAAAGCAGCGTGCAGATTTTTCCATTGCAGGAGCTGGAATTCCAAATTTTTAACATGTGCAACAAAACCTTTGCACAGGCACTGCATATGTAAAATTATTTTGTGAAAAAATTTAAATAGCAAAGACATTGAAGAAAATCTTCATCTGTTTGCAAAACGTGTGAATGGGAGAAAAGCTGACTCAGCTCCTGGCTGTGAAAGGCTTCCCTGCTCTTGGTGATACCATGCCAAGTAGTTGGCAGAGTAATGCTGCAAAGGGGAAAACTCTGAGGATTTGCCCCGGAAACAAACCATAGTGATATTCCCTGCTCTGCTTTTGAACTCAAAACAGTCTGGGGGAGTACAAAGGCAAAGAGGAGTGATGACCTACTTGGTGTAGGGGAGTGTCAGACAGCTTTCTTAACTCTGTCTCACCTCCTGGCATCCATGAGCAATGGAGAGAAGATGATAAGGACCAGGCTTTATGGACCACCTAGCACCTTAATAGATTTCCAGGGGCTGCAGGAGTCTTCCTGTTGAGGGACTGAGAATTTAGGATGAGTTTCAGCTGTGTTTTAGTCATCTAAAAGTTACATGAAGCTACTTAGACTTCCTGCAGACAGCAACTTCTTAAGTCTTTTCTTGAACCCTTGACTTAATCTGGATGTATTTTCTCAAGATCTCAATCAAGAAATGTGATTCTGTGGGGATGTGGACATGACCAACTTGTGAAAGTCTGAAATCAGTAATATTTTAGTCTGTATGGACACCCTTGGACAAGGGGGCAAACTCACTGTGCTTGTTTGAGCTATAATGAAAGATGTGGAATATTCACACTCATCACTGAAAGGAGACAAGCACTGTTTCTGTGTGCCTTGTGCCCGTGAGTAGGGTGTGTCAGGTTTTAGCATCAGATGCTGTGAGCAGCAGGTAACAGGGACAGTTCAAAATATCCAGGGCAGCTCTTCTGTCTGTTATCCCACTACTAGAGAGAGGAGGATAAAGGAGAGGTGAAAGAGCAGATTTGCCATTGGAATTGAGAGTGGCTGACATTGAGTATTTCACTCATACAACTGGTCATTCTCTTTTCCAGACCTGGCACAACAATAGCATTTCACCGTTATCGTCCTTCTCCCAGATGGAAAACCTCATTATCAATAATCCTGCATTGATTGAACGTGGTCTTTTTTTTTTTTTTTTTTTGGTAAACAGAAATAATGGGTTCAGAGCAAAAGTTAGCTGGGATTTTTATGATTTATGACCCTTGTTTAACTCCAAATTCCTCCTTTTTTGCTAAACTTACAAATAAGCCCAGCATTTTTGGTTAAGTTCTTCATTTTTACATGTTGAATAAGCCTCTCTTATTGATGTCTTCCTTTATGTTGCTATGTACAAATCTATCAAGACCATCAAGAAATGGTTTCCCAAACAGAATTTATTGCAAAGCTGATTATGTATTAATATATACAAATGACAAACCTAAAACACAATGTCAAAAAGCAAGAAAATGCAATCAAGAATTTATTATTCTCCCATTACTATTCAGCTGGGAAAATAGCTGCTCTAGTTTACCAGAATAACTTCCCCCTCCCGAACCTCACACCCAACTGGGATTTTCTAAGTAAGTGCCACAGAATTATTTGTAATAAAATACTTTAATATATAATAATATCAGAAGTTCACTGTAATTTATCCACCTATTTTCCTCATTTCTATATTCCACATAGGCTAGTTCTAAAACATTATTGTCAACACATATACATTGTGTACATGCATATGTGTCTCTAAACTTACTGGTCCATTTTACAGATGGAATAAGCATCTTCTGCATTTCATAATCTTATATCTTGTTCACTTTTATACCTGATTTTTCCAACATTGTAGATAAGTTTTCTTGAAAATATTAATGGGAATGCTTCTCCCCAGGAATTGCCTTATTCCAAGCCCCAACTAATTTTTTTTTTTCCTTTTTTTCAATTATAACCCAGTAATTTGAATAAAATGCATTTGAGAAAAAAAAAAGGCAATGCTTTGCTTTTCCCCTTGGAAGGTGACACTGTGACAACACCTTATCTACAATACAGTTGCATTATATGCCTCAGGGAATAGGATCATTAGGCCTTTTTCAGATGAAGCACTCATCATGCTGACCATTTTGTTACCCCTCATGTTGTGAGCTATTAGGAGGTATGGGACAAGAATTATGTCTTGCAGTGTCTTTGGTTAGCAATATCACTGCACATTATATTGACATCATTATATTTGCTTGCCAGGTATTGTTAATTATGGATACATTTTGGATCCTTATGCTCCTACATGCCCACATAGCAACTCATGAAACATCTCTCATTTGCAGTGGAAAAGTCTTTGCTTTTGGGAAGTTCCTGGCAGATGTATCTCTCCTTATTTTTGTCACTAGAAGCTCATTCACTTCATATTGTCTGAAGGAGAGTGTTGTTTCTGGACCAGAGAAACAATGGAAGCAAAATAGTTGACATACACATACAGCTACACAGTTATGCACACACACACATACAAACACATATACAGATCATATAGCATACATCATATACTATACATAAACATACATGTGTGTTTGTGCACATACACTTCTGACTGAACTCTGTGAAGTATCCTGGGCATAATGCAGAAATTATTTCCCTGTGTTTCACATAGAGGCAATCACTCTACAATCACATACAAGAAGTCATTATAATAGTTATGCTATTTATGGAGAAATGTGTAGCTAAAATGTAGGAAAATTATTGCTCTCCATATTCTCACTTTTTTATTGAAGAAACAAATCACACAGTAAATTACTTCTGATTTGCATGAAATGTTGCATGCACCTAGAGCTCAGCATGAACCTGGGAAAAGACATTGTTTTAATTCCATAGCCTTTATAGTGGTTGGTCTGTTTGTATTGTTATTTGTTTGGGTTTTTTTAATATACATTTCTTAGCTATCATTCTTATTTGGCTTCTCTCGTATTTGATATACCTTTGATATTTGGTATACCTTTGATATTTGATATACCCTCTTGGGTATAATTTAATATCTGCAAATTTCCATTGTGAGTGAGGAAAGAGTAATGCCCACTGCCTAAGAGGATGTGGAGGAGAAGCAGGAAGGAGTATGTGCCTACCCCATGGCAATGATGGATGCTGCCCATGCTGGGAGCTGCTGCCACTTGTGGAGATGCTCAGAGGGAAGTGAGACTCCTGGAGTGTCTTGAAATAACTTGGTTTCATCAGCTGTTTTCCCTGGGCCAACCCAACATACAGAAGGTTTTGGCCTCTCCTTTTCCTCCAGTTTTATCTCCTACTGGAGGAAAATGCCCACCAAGGCATCCCCAAGCCAGCGTGAGCTCAAAGCTGATCCAGCAAGGGCTTCACTGTGAGCTCTGAGCTCCTCCAGCACCAGCAGATCCACAGGGGTGGGAAGCCCCAGGAGGGGTGAGTTTTGGGAGCAAGTAGGTCTAAGGGGCTGCCCTGACCCTAAACCGTAACACTCTGGATGCCATCAGTGAGCTGAAGAGCGCTTATTTTGCCATCACAGGTACCCTGGGGTGTCTGAAAGCTTCAGAGCAGCCACTTCATGTACATGAGCTGAAGGACACACCTGGGCCAGATCCAGAGAAAGGTGATGTGGTTGGGGTGGTGGTGCACTGACACTCTTTAACTCCACCAGGTGAAGAGGGTCCTTGCATGCACAGCCTGAAGGAATTTGTCAAAAGTTTAATTTGAATAACAAATTGCCATCTAATGGATAATTGGATTTTTCATAAAGTACCCTTTTATTTTTTTTGCAATGCATGTGTACTTTCCATAGAATCTTCAGTGTTTCCTGTAAGTGTATGCTTGAATATAGAAATATTTTTGGTGGAGATACTCTGCCCTATTCATGTTGTCATAAGTGAGCAGGATGGTTTAGACTTGCTTGCTCTTCTCTGCTGGGACATGCCCTTTGCCTTGAGACATACAATAGGGGATAGCCCTGTGTCACTGACATCCAGAGTGGGAAGACATGGTATGTCAGATATAATATGCGTGCACACACATATTGACACAAACACATTTGCAAAGCTGTTGTGTTGTGCTCAACTTCTTTTTAGACCCAGAGGAGGCAGCGAGGAGCTGCAATGTTGGGCAACAGCAAGGCATGTGAGCCATCAGCATGAGAGTGGAACAGCAGGTGTAGGGGAATGGCAGGAAGGGGCAAAGGCGGAAGCCACAGGGCAGTAAAACCCCTTTAGCCTTTGTTACCATCTTTATCTCCTTTTCCCCCCTTAAGTCCACATCTGACGATGTTTGCTGGGAGATACAGGGTGTTTGATTTTTAATTTATCCTGTCAGCTAAGCTGTTTTATGGCTCTGCCAAAGGTTGCTGTGATTCGTCATTCATTATTTTGAAAAAAGCCCAATACCTCAGTAATCTTCCACCATGTGAGGCACAATCTTGAGAGAGCTCAAGCTATAGAAGAGAAGGAGAGTGTGCAGTATTAAGCCTGTGCTCCAAATTCATCTGGGTTTGAGTCACAGTTCTCCCATACTTAATTATCGCTATGAGATCCCAGTTTTCTAGACAATGGGTTCTTCAGAAAAAAATGTTTGAAGAAGCACAGCAAAAATATCAGAAGTGGACATAAGTATTTCAGCTAAGCTGGTTAAATAAGCAGTGATGTGCAGGACAAACTGGGAAGTTGTAAACACAAGAGAAGGAGGAGTTTGTTTTCTAACTCTCAGATGATATCCTGGATGAGAGTCTTGATAAGATATATAAGGCATATGGTTGTAGGGTAAAACTGCATAAATAAATAGTTTCTCAAAGAGTCTTTCTCTTGGGTTTTTCAGAAAAGGACTGATTATATCATAACCCTTATGGAAACACCAAAGCATATTGTACAAATTAATAATTATGCTTCAGGTCTTTTTTTTTTTCTTCCTAGAATTAGTCTTGCATGGAGAGTGCAAGTTGCCCTAGCTTAGCAAGTGAGTACTTGCTTTCTGATCTGAACTGTGGCTGGCAGTGGGCCCTGGCCCTTGTGCAACTGTCAGCAGAGTTTGCATGCTTCAGCTCTCCTGATGGTGATGGGCCACTGCAGCGCCCATGCTGTGGCTGTTTCTTTGTATATACCGTTAAGTCATGAGGCCAAATCTGTCCCATGTCTAGTCTTGGTGATGAAATGGAGATACAGTGAGCAATGCCACATAGTCAGCAATATTTTATGCAAGTAACACCTTTTTCTTTCACATAGATTTTTTTCCTAAGGAGCTTAAATACCTGATTTCCATGTGCAAGTGTTAAGCTCATTTTCGTATATATGTGTGTGTGTATGCATGTGTATGAGAGAAAATATTTCCCCATTTAAACTTTAAAAGTTTTTAACCAGGTATTCTATACTTACTTCTTTCATGTTGCTGAAAGCATACTATATCCTGCTAGGAAAACTGGTTAGTATGCTTAAGGATTCAGAAACTGATCTCAGAGTCTAGCCTTGAAGGATGTGATCTATTACAATTAGAAAAGTATTGCTTTGCAATTACTAGTACCACTTGCTTTTACCTGCAGGCATAGACATAAACACCTGTTGCCTGTGGATATTTATACCCTCTAAATTCCTGCAAAGAAGCCAGTCCTAATTTCAGCAGCTCTGCTAGGGTGAGGCTGATGCCTTCTAACTATCCCTTGCATCTGCTGAATAGTACTGCAAGGAAACACATCTGGGTTGTAAATGTGATCTTGCAATTATTGTCACCTGTCTGTAGCAAAAAGTTAGAAAATAAACATATTTAGAAAGCAATTTGATCTGGAAAGTCTAGGGATTTCTGCAATAACCTAGTTTTTGACATATTGTGTGATTCTTCACCTGGAGAATATCAACGCCCAGACATTTTCTTTATGATTCACTCTTGAGTTTTCTCTTGCTCTTGAATATGATAACCAGCTGTCATGGGTACACTGTGGATATATCATAAATTAATAAATGTCAATTAATTAATAGATAAGTATGATAATATCAGTGTTCAGGTGCATGCTGGCTCAGGAGTGGTGAATCACTCAGACGTCTACTCTGTTGGACACTGTTTGAGTGGCTTGACCAGAAGGTGGTTTAAGAAGTCTACTATGACAGCTTCTTCACCATACGTCTGTCCTGATACAGCAGAAAGAAAGACTTCAGGAACAATGTGTAGCTGTTACCTTCCTTAGCAGCTTGGCAGGAAGGAGTCTGAGGAGGTGACTAATGCGAGGTCTGCACAGGAGAGTGAAGGCAGATTGTTAGTATGAAGTTCATAAATTTTTTTGTGCATCTTTGTTGTTCTATATCAGCTTCCCTGCGGGCTGAATAGAGTTTTGAGACTGCAGGATGAAATAAGGGAACAAAACTGAGCTAGTTTAAAAATATTCCTGGCTCCACTTCATTCCTTGCATTTTTTGCAAACTTGGGTAAGCGCATCATCCCAGATCAACGTGTTGATCTCACACTCACACTGTTGGTGCAATTTAGGAGATGAGGGTCTGTGCATGGAGATGGGAGTGCATAAGGAGCATTGGCCCCTGAGCCCTCCTGAAGGAAACCACCATAGAATCACAGAATCAGAATCACAGAATCTTTTAGGTTGGAAAAGACCCTTGGGATCGTCGTGTCCAGCCATTAACCCTACTCTACAACTTCTCCCCTAGACCATATCCGCCAAGATAAGTGATGCTTAAACACATCCAGAGATGGTGACTCAACCACCTCTTGGGCAACCTATTCCAATATCTCACCATTCTTTACATGAAGAATTTTTTCCTAGTGTCTAATCTAAACCTACCTTGTTTCAGGTTGAAGCCATTCCCTCTGGTTCTGTCACTAATTACCCGAGAGAAGAGACCAGCACCAACCTCTCTACAATGTCCTTT
>JANHGN010020191.1:48749-83423 GCA_024605025.1 Megaceryle maxima
CCCAGAACTGGACACAGTATTCAAGGTGAGGCCTCACCAGTGCTGAGTACAGGGGGACAATCACGTCCCTACTTCTGATGCCCGCACTATTTCTAATACAGGCCAGGATGCCATTGGCCTTCTTTGCCACCTGGGCACACTGTTGTCCCATATTCATTCGCTTGTCAGTTAGAACCTCCAGATCCCTCTTGGCGAGACAGCTCTCCAACCACACTTCCCCAAGCCTGTAGCGTTGCATAGGGTTGTTGTGGCCCAAGCAGGAGCTGACTCTTGGCCTTGTAGAAACTCATACCATTAACACTGGCCCAGCGATCCAGTCTATCGAAGTCTCTCTGGAGAGCCTCCCTATCCTCACACAGATCGACATACCCACCTAACTTGGTGTCATCTGTGAATTTACTGATGATAGACTCTATGTCCTCATCAAGATCATCAATAAAGATGTTAAGCAGAAATGGTCCCAACACTGAGCCCTGAGGAATGCCACTTGTGACCTGCCGCCAGCTGGATCCAATACCATTGGCCACTACTCTGGGCCTGTCCATCCAGACAGTGCTTGATCCATCAGATCGTATTCTCATCCAGGTCATGAGCAGCCAGTTTTTCCATTAGAAATCTATGGGGAACAGTGTCAAATGCTTTCCAGATGTCCAGGTAGACCACATCCACAGCCTTTCCTTTGTCCAATAGTTGGGTCATCTTGTCACAGAAGGAGATCAGGTTCATCAGGCAAGATCTGCCTTTCCTAAACCCATGCTGACTGGGCCTGATCCGATGGTTGTCCTCTATAAGGCTTGTAAGAGCACTCAAGATGATCTGCTCCGTGACCTTCCTTGGTCTATAGTTACTTGGATCCTCCTTTCTGCCTTTCTTGTAGATGGGCATCACATTTTCTAACCTCCAGTCCATTGGGACCTCCCCAGTTAGCCAGGACTTCAGATAAATAATGGAAAGTGGCTTGGCAAGCACATCTGCCAGCTCTTTCATCACCCTTGGGTGTAACCCATTCGGTCCCATAGATTTGTGTGCATCCAAGTGGTGTAGAAGGTCTCTGACCACCTCCTCTTTAACTGTAATAACCTTATTCTGTTTTCCCTCCTTGTCTCCCAGCTTATGAGGCTGGATGTCCAGGGGATAGCTTGTTCCACTGCTGAAGACTGAGTCAAAGTAAGTGTTAAGCACCTCAACCTTTTCCTCATCCTTTGTTACTATGTTAACCTCCGCATCCAATAAAGGAGGGAGATTTTCCCTAATTCTCCTTTTGTTGTTAATGAATTGATAGAAACATTTTTTATTATCCTTAACAGCCGTAGCTAGGTTGAGCTCTAGCTGCACTTCAGCCCTCCTAATCTTCTCCCTGCATTGCTTCATCTTTATATTCTGCATGGGAGCTCTGTCCTCTCTTCCAACAGTCATAAACTCTCCTTTTGTTCTTGAGGTCCAGCCAAAGGTGCCTATTTAGCCAGGCTGGTCCCTTTCCCTGCCTGCTTGTTTTTCAGCAGGTAAGGACAGCCTGTCCCTGCGCCTTAAAGACTTCTCTCTTGAAGTATGTCCAGCCTTGCTGAACTCCTATATCCTTCAGTACATCCTCCCAAGGGACTTTGTCAATCAGTCTCCTGAACAGGTCAAAATTTGCCCTCTGGAAGTCTAAGGTGGCAGTTTTGCTAACCCCTCTCCTTGTTTCCCTAAGGATAGAAAACTCAATCTTCTCATGATCACTATGCCCTAGACGGCCTCCAACCTTTACTTCCCCCACAAGTTCTTCCATGTTCACAAGGAGCAGGTCCAGGAGGGCACCTTCCCTGGTTGGCTTATTTATCAGCTGCATGAAAAAGTTGTCCCCCACACATTCCAGAAACCTCTTGGATTGTTGCCTCTCTGCTGTGTTCTATTGCCAGAAGATATCTGGGAGGTTAAAGTCCTCCACAAGAACAACAGCAATCGACTGCGAGATTTCTCTCAACTGCTTATAGAAAGCTTCATCCATCTCACTACTTTTATTGGGGGGTCTATAGCAGACTCCCACAACTATATCAGCTTTATTACCCCTTAACCTAAGCCAAACAGACTCAACCCCGTCATTGCTATACATGGATCAGACCATGGATCAGACTTTTCCCTCTCCCACTTGTGTAAGTCTAGAGCAAATCTATCACAGATGGCAAAGGCTGGCATAGCAGAAAACTGAAATTATCCCATGTCAGAAGCTACAGGATTTGATGGGAATTCTCAGACTTGATGCAGGGGTTGTTTAACCACCTAAAAGCAGATGGTGGTGTTTGCTGAGAGCTGCATATTAAGTGAAATGACTCTTTCAGCCCCTGCTTGGACTGACTGCTGTCAGATGAGACTGGAGACGGTGCAGTGGCACTTGTTTGGATTCATTTGTGGGAACAAATTCAGCACATGTTGGAAGTATGTGCTGGGTCTCAAAGTGTCTTAAGAGCAGTTAGGTTGATCAGAGATGAAGGAGTCTGTCTTTAAAACAAGATATAATGTTGGGGGACAGTGTGGAATTTGCTTTGCTGCTTGTAGTGAGTTAAGGGGGGTGGCATCTCCTGACTATTGCTCACTAACCAGAAACCACAAGGAAATGAAATTGAGCAATAAGGGCCTGCTATGTGCACCATATACTTGTCAAGTTAGCATGCAGTGCTGGGTTGAGGAGTGGCTGGATGCAGCTTTTCACCACAGAAGCATTTCAAATAAGTGACTGTCAATTTCAGCACCTCATCTAGTCTTTCTTGTAGTTACAAATTCTCATATACTTTGAGCTAAGAGTGGCAACAGATTTTTTTATAAAAAAGAAATTAATAGAATTTTTGAAGTAAAATTTGACATTGTATCCTTTGCAGACCTATTCCTTTATATCCCATAGATATAAAAATATTTACCTCTTCCTATCAGACTTGACAAACACATGTATGCCTCCACCACAGCGTTACTTGGATCCTATACAGACATATAGTTTAGGAGAGTTTATGGCACTGTTTGACGAAGGAACATAGTGCTATAAGCCATACATACCACAAAGCAGACTGAAATGTCTTTTGTAGCGTAGCAGGAGACATTTTCTGCTGATAGGTGAATGTGGGAGATATGAATACAACGGCAAGGTTAATGCTGGCAATGCACACACTTTCACCCTTCTTGCTCAGTTGATCAGGTCCTGATGGCTTTCCCAAGGGGACTGAAGCTTTCCACAGGCCTTCCCTGGAAGTGGCCTGCTGTACTGTGGGTTCTCAGGGCCCCTCACAAATGGGGAGAGAGGGAAAATCCCTGCTCAACTTGAGAGATGGGAGCACCAGGGGAAGGTGAAGTCCATCTCTTTCTCACACTGCCCTTCACTCTCTCCTATTTCTTTTTCCTCTCTTCTGAATGACACAAAATCAACTCCTGCCCCATGCAAGGGGGGGATTGCTACACATTTCTGCAATCACCCATCACTCCTAGCAGTGCCATTTACTTGACACATACATATACAATATAGCTGTAGGAATTGCAGCTTTGCTTGGCTTGCAGCATTACTCATCAACAAAGAAAAAACTGCCACATATCCTACAATGCTGAAATCTGCTCTTCAGTTTTGTATAAACAATTCGCACATTATTGCATCCTCTCACACATGATTGTCTGAAGCACTTAAGTAATATGAAATTATCATCAATATAGCTGTCTCAGGTGAAAAAAGCTTACAGTGTGTTTATGATGCAGTTCAAGCTAGTCATTGATTTCTGGACCTACTGTAGACCTTCAGGGCATATCTCAAAGCCAAGCAATGTCCTTGAGAGCTGACTTTTGTAGCTGGATTTCTGAATGAGGTGGCAGAAGTGCCTTAAAACCTTTACATGACCAGACTCATAATTCTGATTTCTGCTATTGAGTGCAATGTTTATGTCCCCTGAAAATGGGATTCTGATATACCATAAGTTTGGGTATCTGAAGACCATATAAATAGACTGGATATGAGGGGCTTAGATACCAGGATGTGATGAACTGGGGCATGCTCTACCATCCTCCAGTTTGCCAGAGCACTTTATTCTCTGAAGTTATTTCCCTCTAGGCAGAGGATCTCTGTGAAGTTGCAGAGCCACACATTTTTTAAAATGGTAGTGTATTGGCATCACTGCTTGTCCTTGGACTTGCAGGCACATAAAGTTAAGTCTGACAGGTGGTGCTAGTGATACCTGGCTCTTCTACTGGGCTCAGTCTGGGGAAATATCAAAGTATTTCTGGGGAATTACTATTGTCCATTAGTACTATTTGGATCATAGGCCAGTCAGTTCTTCAGCTCTCAGGCAGAACTCTGCTGCTTCTTGTTTGGGTGTCTGACTACAGCACTGAAGTGTTCATCTTGGCAGATGAACACTGAGACTTGTCATGTATTTCAGGTGCCAGTAAAATGTTACCCAAGATGGGAACAATGTTGGATTGTTGACTATTCTTGTTCTGGTTGAAAATCCCACTCCTATTTCTGTTTCTTCCAATTTGGAAGGGCTTCTTCCAGTGGAAGCAGTTTCCAGAAGACATAATTTCTTTTGGCCTAGTAGGGAGAATGCCAAAGGATGCTTCTTTCATGCACCCCTGAACACCCTGTTTCTGGACAAGGTTTTATGGACAACAAATAATGTCTGGAATTGAGAATCATGGATAGTATTCCCTGCTCTGTCACTGACACCAGTACACTAATTTTCTTCTCTGTGCTTCAACAGCTTCATTTATAGAAGGGGACTAATTTATTCTGTTCCACTTCTGTAAAGTGTATTGAGATCCTTAGCTGCATTTTATGTGTTTTATTCTTTTTCTGCTGTTCCTAATCCTCTGACACTAAATTATAAAAAGGAAATGAAATGAGAAAATAATATATGGAAGTATTTTTCTTTCCAACACAAAGATACATACATTTTCAGAGGACATATGGACTTCATCCTTTTGTTCAGAATGAAGAAAAATAATTCTCTCAATGGGATTGCTAGGAAACACACAGCTCGCACTGTCCTCAGTTACAGACTTTGTAGTGAAACTCTGGTTAAACATTTTTCTGGAGAACACGTACTATAATTGGAGCTGCCAAAAAAACGCAATCTAGATAGCATTAATATTGTTTTAAATGTCAGTCTATTAAAATTATGTACAAATAAAATTAAAATGGATCTCTTTTAGCTTTGGAGTGTTCATTAGTTATTTTTCTCACAACCTTCTAAGCATTTCTAAATGTTAGCTTTATCTGTCCATTTTTCTTCCTCCTATGGTTTAAAAGTGGAGAGAAAAAAGGAATAGAGAAGCCCCAAACCTGGAAAAGTGAAAAAAATTGTTTTACTTGACAACCCCAAAAAATTATAAAATGAAAAATGTTCAAGAAATAATTTATTTCTGGAGACAGAGTCATTTTTCATGTTAAAAGTTTCAGATAAAACTTTGATTTGCTCTAACTATGTCTAAAGCATGGAAACCCATCCCCCAAGTCACAGCTCGGGTGTACAGAGAGCCTTGCAGTAGAATTTCTGCAGGATAATTAACATTCTGCATAACAGAAGCCAGAGTGTTGAGGTCAGGTTTCAAAGTGGGAAGCAAGGGTAGGCCCCTGAAATTGTGTATATGGGTTAGCTGTAACCAGCCTAGCAAGCTATACAGTTCTGTTATTCCTTTAACCCTTTACTGATTAACTTACTTATCTCGGTAAAGTGACTATTTCTGAACAGAATACAACACTGACCTGCCTTTCCCATTTTCTCTGGTTTCAAAACAGATGCTGTGTTGGCTCTGTGGCTAATGGTCAAGTAGATGTAAACAAACACTTCTATACAGTTCTGTATGTATAAATATCTATAGGGTTTTGCATTTATTTTAAGATGCTGTGGGTTTTTCCCCTCTTTTAACTCTTAAGAAATACATATCCTTTTAGTCAGGCTGCTTTTGCTGCAAAGCAAGGGCTTTTTCACAGTGTCTCTCTGCTGCTGTAACATTCTCATGACTCTCCCTTGGGTAACTGGTATCACCATTAGAAAAGAAGGATGTTTTAATGTTAACCCATTTGCTTTTCTGGCAAGAGATATTCCATTTCTCATTCTACCACAGATTTAATATTTGACCATGAGTAAGTACTTTGGTCCAGACTCACACAAGTCTACTAAATCAGCTAATACCTGTAAAGGTCTGTCTTCATCTCTCAGTTCCTCTTAGGCTAAGCAGTATGTAAGCACATAAAGAATTTTTATCAAAATGCATGTGTTTTGGGCAACAAGACTCTCATATAATTTTGTGCTGTGGAGTCAGAAAAGCTGAAATTCATCCTTCTAAGCTCTGATGTCAGAATGCAGGTTTGTATGAGAATTTTCATCTTTTTCTTCTTCCAGATGGTGAAATGGTGTGGAGTGCGTTTGGGAAAAGGAGTTAGTTTCCTGATGTCATGCTTGTTATGCATTCTTCTGGCCACTTCCTAACTGGTCAGCAGTTTTGGTTTGGACTGCAAAAGCTTGTAGTTAGTAGAGAAATTCTGCTGATAATCATCATGCTTTCAAGAGAGATATTCCTAGAAGAAGCAGTGATGGGGGAGGGGGTGTGGGGCAAATTATAAATGAACATCAGTGGCTCCATTAGACTTGCACAAAATTAACAGAAATTAGATCTCTAGTTACTGAACAGAATCTTCTATACTGACATAGCTATTAAAATAAAACAATCAGAGATTATGGTACATGAGAGCCTTTTTAATTGTTAATTTGCCCACTTCAAAATGACCATACAGTAAAAATCTCTGACTTTTTAAAGAAGATTGTTTTCCTTAAAATTGCTTTCCCTTTTCAGCGTTATCTTTCTGAGAGCACTGTGGTGATACTGTTGGGAATTATCTATCCCACACTGAGGGGAGCCTATCTGAAGTTAACACAGTCCTTACAAAGTGCAAGGTAATTAACCATTCTCCTCCCCCTATTTATCTCGATTTTTGCTTCAATCTAGTTGTTTTTCACGCTTGTAAAGTATAATTTGCATAGAGTTTTAGCACTTTCTTCCTACACAGCCCCTCACTCTCTCTCCCTCCATAATATTGCAGTGATCTGAGTGTGAATTATTTCAGAGTAAGGGTGGGTGAACTGTTCTGCCTGAGCACAGCAACACTGAAGACAATGGAGCACAGAATCAGCGATTGACACAATTCTTTCTTATAGAGACATTTTGTATGCTAATGAACCTCTGATGGCAAGACCAGACTTTTTTTGCTGCTAATTTTGGCAATATCTATCTCTGATGGGAACCTAATTTCCACTCCCAAGGATCTTCAGGGTAAAAGAGTGAGCAAAGAATGATGCTGACTACTGATGTGACTCTCCTCTTGGCTTCAGTCTTATGTTTTGCCCACAGCCAGGAAAATAAAGCCTCTAGACCAAATCACTTGGCACCTGGCATTTCCTTTCAAGTGCTTTGTAAAAGCCAGGCTCCTTTCACCACCGAATTCCTCACAGGAACTTCTCTTTAAAGCAGCCACTGCTTCCTTTGCAATTAACCCACAAAGCACATCAGCATAGCTAGGAAACATTGACCTAATAGGTCTAAGTGATGATGGTCAAGACCAAGCAGCTACCATGAAATTGTAGTATTTGAAATGATAAGAAGGGGCTTTGTTGCTTATGTTGTGCTTTACGCAGTGTAAAATGAAGGAAACACAGAGGCAGAGTGAGATTCAGATAACTATATTTGCACACTCAGTATCACATGCAAGGCATGAGTTTGCTGAGTAGCTTTGCAAAAGGTCGGACACTCAGAGCAATGGTTCCCAGACTGCTCTTAACTTGAAATCTGTGGCTTTCATTTCACAACCAAAGAAGGGCTTATTAGGCCCATACTTTGTCCATTTTTCCCAACTAGGTCAGCTGGCTAAATTAGAGACTCTGTGTCTCCTTTCACTACTTACTTCCCTAGGCTACTCAAGTATTTGAATAGATAATTCCAATTCCTTATAATTACAGCTGCAATATTTTATATTTTGTAGAGTTAACTCTTTCAACTGAAAATTTAGAGCTGCCAGTTGCATCCTCTTGTATTAGTCCCGTGTTGCTAGGTGCTGGCTTTTGTTTTCTTCCCTTCATGTGTGCCATACACAGCTTTTCCTAGCACTGTCAAAGTGTTGGCCTACAGAGGTGTGTTTCTTCACCAAACCAGCTGGGCTTGTGGGACTACTGTGGGAATTTGTGTATTTGCATTTAAAAACAGGTTATGGCAGTTTGACTGGTGGTTCTACATTTGTTAGTGCAAGTTGATCTCATATTAGCCAGGTTTCAACTGATTTCATAATGTTCACACCCAAAGATGGTTTAACTAACTTGGATTTACACCAGGGTGTAAGAAGGGACACATCAGTTTGGTTATCAGTCAAAGGAGTAGGAGCCAGAAGATCTATCTCTCCTCCATTTCAAGCTCTCCAATAGATTAGTGATGTGACCTTGGGCAGATCTTCTGGCATGTTTTTGCCTTGCTCTCCTCAGCTTGGATACAATCAATTTCTCAGAATAGATGACATACTGAACTCACAGGCATCTGTGAAACTTAATTCCTTGAATGCGGAAAGAGTTTTGGCAGCTGTTAGCGAGTGCAGCTCCGTGGGGAAGGGGCAGGGATTTCCTGCTGCCTGATTCATCTCCTTGCAGAGTGATCACTGCCAGGCAGGAGTCATAGATGCTGCCATCCATTTCAGCAATTGAACCCTGCTCTAGTCCTAAACTGCAAAGTGCAGTTGAAATGTCTGGGATGGTCCATCCAATGTTTTTGTTTTTTTTTTTTTTTTTTTTCCCATGTGGGAAAAATATCCTCTTTGGGAAAGCAAACTTTTCCCTGTTTTGCCTCTGTGTGTGGAACAACTGCAGCAATAAGCCTGGCACCTGCAGGGAGTCAAGAGTAGAGAAATCACCACTCTGCTAAATTACAGCCAGTGCTGCTCTCAGGTAAGCACAGGTAGGGCTGCTCCTATGCTCCTGCCGTGGGCATAGTTGTGCACAGCTGACTGCCTCCCCATTGCCCATGCCCTCCTGCTGAAAGCCTGCTCCCACACACCACTCTCAGTGGGAAGTATAGTCTTGTTGACTTCTTGGCCAACACCATTTAGCCATCTGCTACTGTTGTTGACTCATCCAGCCTTGCTGCCTTCTCTTTTCCCAGTCAATCCATCATGAAAAGTCCTCAGTAGCTATCTGTTCATCTGTGTCCTGGTGTGGCTTTTCTGGGTGCCTCTGCTTCATGTTTCCATTTATGCTTATTGTTATTTTGGTTTACACTTTTTTGTTTGCTTTTCTCAGACAAACTGTGGCTTTAAAAGTAAGGGAAGGGATTTACAGGCCCACAGCAATTACCAGGGTTTCATTAGGGTTATGTTTTGGTCTGTGTTGTGAGTCTTGCTTTGAAACAGAAGGAATCTAGGAAGGAGAATTGCAGTGCCTTTCACCACTTCCCCCTCCCCCCCCCCCCAAACTCATGGTGAGAAGAGATTTCACATTTTTTAATTGTCTGCACAGATCCAGCATAAGCTTCTTGATCAGAACCCCTCAATAAATCAGATACTGTAGCTTCATGCAGGGGCACTCCAAAAAAGGTGGGAGGTGAGAAAACTAAGATATGACTCTTTGCTCAGAGCCCACTTATGGGTTTATTTAATAGATGGGAGTTTGCACACAATTAACTAATTATGAGAAAAAGTCAGTGCTTGGTGTGAAGAGCAGGTCTTCGGAAAGAAGTACTCAGCCTCATTTGAAGGGCAAACACTTGACACTCAATGTGAACTTAAGCAGGAACTGACTATCAAAGGGAAAAATATCTGTCATATTTAAGTCTACACACATATTCTCTTCAATGTTTGGGATTCTAAGCTCTTTGAAGGTAGTCTCTTCACTTTCCCACAAAGCACTTTTTTGTTCACCTTCGCAGTAATTTTCTCTCTTCTCTCTCCCCCCTCTCCCCCAGTCCCCTTAATGTTACAAAAGAATTTGCTTCTGGGGTGAGATTTTGCTTGCTGAGTTTCAGCCCCAAATTATACTTTACAGATGACTTTGAAATTCCCCGTGAGTGTGCTCTCATTATTGGATATCTTTGATACAATTTTAAATACAACTGTGCAGACATCGCTCCTGTTAGTGCTAGGAAAATATAAAACCTATACAGAAAAAGCAATAGTCAGAGCTAAAACCTCTTATAATAGATAAAAATATGGGCATGTTTCATATATGGGACCCTGGCCTCATAAACGTTGTGAAGGTCTCTGAGTTAATCACTTCCCACAATATTGTTAGGGGAGTTCTAATCAGACTGTTGTGCAGGGGCGTGTCCTGAATGTATTTAGCCTGGGGAAATTACCCTGCTCTGGTATGCCTTTTTTTATTTAAAAAAATTTTTTTTTCTTCTCTTATTTGACATGCCTCTCTCCTAGAGATCACTATAGAAAACAAAGAGAAGATACCAAGCAAGACCAAGCCATCAAAGCAGTATAGTCTCAAGAAGAGACACATTCAAAGCATGTTGACTACATCTCCTGCAAGCCACATACATTTTTCAACAGACTGGAGGACCAGTTCACAGTTGGAGAGAGATACTGGGCATACAAAGAAAATGTGGACATTGCAAAACACCTCTCCTCAGGGAGCAAAGTGAACAGTCTAAACTCACTCAGAGGTGCAATCTGCTGCCCCAACAGTTACACCAGAATGGACAATGATTTATCATCCCTCAACTTTATGGACACCAGTATTCAGAGGTGTGCACAGGTATCCTGTGCAGCCGGGGCAGGAACATGCAGCAGAAACCACCCATGCCTCCCTGTGCCCTGCCATGGCTCTGCTTTACCTGGGACTGGGGGGGCTTGCCTGCTGCTGACATGGTGGATAAGCAATCTCACAAGACTAGGAGAGCACTGCCAGAGCTTTTGTTTATTGCCCCAGTTTTGCTTCAGGATGAAAATGGGTTGGTTTTTTTTTGTTTTGCCTTTTTTTGCTTGCTATAAAACTTTCTTTGTACTGTATGGGAATGTGTACAATATTGCTCACCATTTCAGAATATCCTCATGTAAGAAATGCTTTGAGATCATGCTCCTAGCATGGAGAAGAAGAAAAGTAGCAAACTTTGAAAGTCTTCTCTTATAGGGTTTTATGAGTAGGGATTTATGAGTGGCAAATATTTCCAGTAGGCTGTAAGTTTCTGTGATGTGAATGTGCAAAAAGACCTGTCAAAACCTGAGAGTTCCTTTGCATGAAGCTCTTTTTGGCTGATTTGGTCTATCAACAGGGAATGTTTTACTGATCCTCAAAGAGCAGGAGGAGCTAAGTGTCTCTAAAATCCTCCTGCTGTGCTATTTTGAAAAGTGGTATTCATATAATGTGTACTCTGGATCTCTTAACCCGAGCCATTGTTCTGAATATTTCTGAAATCCTCATGCTGTGTTGTTTTGAGACGAGGTATTCGTGCACCACAGATCATTTAGTGCTGAGCCACTGCTTTGCCATGTCAGAGATGACAGAAATACACAGACAATATGGCTAGCACTGATGGAGAAAATGCTATTAAGACTCATCAAAAGTAGGATCAAGGGGGTCTTACTGTGATATTATTTGATCAGCTGGATTATCAAAGAGATGATCCTGTTTTAATAAGCTGATAATATTTTTATTTTACTGCAAGAGTGAAAGAACTGTCAAGAGGAAGCTGGAGATACAGTTTACACAGGTTTCATGATGCTTTTGTGACAGCAGCAAACACAAAAAGGCTAATGTGTGGGGTCAGCAGTATGGCACAGGGGATAATGTGTTTGATTGGATTAAGGAGTGATCTCAATATAGACTACAGAGAGATCATACTGCTTTGGTGTGACCTGAATGGAGAAGCAGGGAATTACATGGATGAGAACTGGACTAGATTTGTTCTTCTTTTTCATACTGTCTGAGGCCTGAGGATGATGAAAATACTATAAAGCAAAAATATTTGCAGATAATGCAGAAACAGGGAGCACTGCCAGTACAAAAAAGCTACATGTGTGTATGGGAAGATGAATGACCTAGATAAAAAAAAAGAGGAGCTGGACAAAACAAAGGACCAGAGTCTGAAAGATCATACTGTGCAGAAATGCAGTTCAGGAAAATGTAGTTCATGGGCAGCAGAAGAAATCTGAAACAGAAGGATTAAAACAGGTGCATACATGTGCAAACGTTTGCAGAGATCTTTGCAAATCTAGCTTAAGTAATGGATTTAGGTATCAAGAAATTGTCCCTCTCTAGTACTGCAGAGACCATACTTGTACAGTCATCCTCATTTCTGAAAATTTCGTTTTAAAGAATTATTCTAGTGATAGACAAAAGATATAGCAAGAACAAGAAGAAGAATGAAGGGGGTGGGGGCCACTAGTTGTCCCAAATAAACCAAAGAAATTAGGGCTGTACTCTGTGAAAGAGGAAACTGAGAGGTGAGATCATTTTGCTCCATGAAGTTCTTGAGGGAATAGGAAGAATAGTTGATGCAAGACAGCTTGAATTTGTGTCAAATACAAGAAGCAGAGGGCACAAATGGAAGTTATGCATTATATGGAGGGAGTTCCCGCAAGGAATTTAGTTTAGAATTCCTTTATACTAGGAGAAGATAATATACAAGATGCTGAAAAGTGCACTCTGCTATACAAAAAGCCCAATGGGAACACAAACTTTTACTGCTATGTTCCCCAAAGCCACATCTTTGTCTAAAGAGAGCTTTAAACACAGCACTATTCTTCTAGAGAATACAGGAGAGGGCTATAAGAACAAATAACCTATCTCATCCTCATGAGAATACTCAAATTTTTTCTTCTGGATTATTGGAGTAGCATTTTTGAAGAGAGTGGATGTCTGAAGCATTTCAAAACTTTCCGTTATGAAGGAATTGTTTCTTGGAAGAATCAGTGAAGTAGCTTTGAAATTCACAGGACTGGAGCTGAAATGATGAGACCCCTTTGGGATGTAGGACTGAGAAGACTGAATTTCTACTTCGACATAGTTTTTTGCAAGTTTTAAAGGATGAATTTTACTGCAGGAGTGGACATAAAAGACACCTGGCAAAGTCTGTAAGATGCAAATGAAATGTGGCATTATTTGGATGAGTTAAAAAAAAAATATTCAGATGGTATATAAGAAAAATATTTATTTGAGATAGACTTGATGGTACAATGGATGCAGATGAGCATACCTGTCCCTCGGGCACTAAGGTGATGGGTGGATGAATACCTAAGTTTAATAAGAGGAAAGACTTAAGTTCCTTCTCAATCTCTCTCTCCTATTAGTTAAGTGAAATAGATCTACAGAGTATTAGCTTATTTAAAATAAAGAGATTCTTAACCTTTTTCTTCACTAAATTGTGTCAAGAATTTTGTATGCGAAGCAAACACTTGTAAAAGCTCTGACTCAAAGAAATGTGTTTGGCTTCTTTTCTGCCCCTTTTCATTAGGGGCTCTGTGAGCTTCCAGCATCTGAAGGACTCCTTGACCTGTCAGTGACATCTGCTAGTATATTACATACATATCAGCCTTGGACACAAACTGCTTGCAAGACAGTCTGAATCAAAACTTCTGAAGCAGATCAGCAGTTGTAAATGAGTCTTTCATACAAAATAGAAAAGAACTAACCCTATTACTCTACCCATCCAAAAAACGTAGGCTGTAACTCTTTGATGTCTGCAACTTGATTTTCCCTTTCTTCCCTTGGTGAATGCTCCACTGAGCATCATTTGCTGACACCAAGAGATTTAAGTGCACAAAGACAAATAGAAAGGCACCTGATCTGGACATTTACAGCATAGAGTATATACTGCTGTACAGTGAATTATTTTTACATAGGTAATTAATAATAGAGAAACAATGTAGTGACAGTGTGAGTCCCAGGGGAGAAAATTGTCAGCCTCTTTATTAATTTATTCTTTTCTAACTAAATTGATGGGATAGTCTGATGCCTTTCTGGATTCCACATGGATGATGAAGCTGCAAACAATTTTCATTTAAATAATAGGCAAATCTTCCAATTAGTCAAAGCCTAATTCTCATGCCTTGAAATGATGAACTGCATGTACTGTGGCCTCTGTCAGTCTGAAGGAGAAAAAGATGCTCACCAAAAACCCAAAGACATTGATCTGAACATCTTAGGCATTGATTCAAACACAATAATCTAGAGCGATTTGCCAAGATTCTGCTTCAGAGATTCTTCTGTTTTCCTTGATTCATGTTAAAATGGGTATCACTGACTCTTCCACATAAACTCAACTTTTAGCTACTGGGGAATTCAAGGGAACTAAAGCACAGTTTTCAGGACTATGTGGAGGATAGCATTGGATTCTGCTCTCTAATGCATGTCTGTGTCCAGTCTTCTGTGTGGTTGACACTTTCAGAAATAACAACCTGCACAGTGGCTGAAATCGTGGTTTCATCAGGGGAAAGATTTTCATAATAACAAAGTGCTACTAATCTAAAAAGAAGCTAATGGCCAAAGAACCCAAACACAAAACAAATATCCAATGGCCATTTCTCTCATGAGGCAGGTATTCCTGCAGGTAAAAAGCAAGCTCCAAAATACAGTTTTTTTGAAGTGAAAATGGTTGTATATTTTTTTGTGGCTTAACCTTTCTCTCAGATTTTATGTCTCTACTCTTGCACCTGTTTGTTTTCCTATCTTTGTAAGTAAAGGATTGCCTCAATTTCAAAGTTCTTGCAATTTTTTTTTCAATGCAAGCTGTTTGGATAGCATACACATGGAGCAATAATTCCCAGTGAGTAAAGAATTATTTTAGCAATAACTAGCTATGGATAAATCATGATAAATCATAGTATTTCATTGAATTTATCTTCTGAATACTAAATTTAAGAAGCTGTGTCATGTTGAAATATTGAAAAATCCCCACTGTAATCCACTGTAATCCATTGTTGGGAGTTTTGAGGGGGAAAGGGCAATGAGAGATAAAGTTGGCTGGCATTAGATAACCAATAATCTGCACAAGCTCTTGGAGCTGGCAGCACAGTCACAATCTCAACACTAGTTTCAGCCTGGCAGCGATTGACACTCCCCGTACCAGCTATTTGGCTGGAATTTAAATATGTCACTTGGCACTGAGAGTTGATAAAAGCCCTGTTATTTTCTAGACTGAGAGCTAAATAAGACTGCAGCCTTCCTAAACCATTGCATAGTGCTTATAAGGAATTGTTGGTTAATGTGAAGTAATTTAATCAACCTGATCATTAGATGAATATGCTACTTCCACCCTTTATTCTAATTGTGTTTGTTTATATGCATATTACACTTTTGCCTGGTTATTTAGTTCTAATTAATGAATTGGAAACAAGCATGCTATGAATGTCTGCTTCCCATAGACCACTTTCCTGAAATGGAGGAGCCTGCAGAGAAAAGGAGCTGGACGGTGAGACCAGAATTTCGTTCTCCAGAACCATTGTTGCATACCACCAAAATCTGGGGCCCCAGCTGGAAAATCCACAGCCCATTGAAGGCCTGGTATCTAAGTCTAGTACATTTCCTCTTATAAGTCTGTGTATACTGCATCACTTACCTCTGCATTACTTACAGGGAGATTGTTAACAATTGGGACATAAGTACTGTTGATAACAATAAAACATGTATTGCTAATCTAAAGGAATATGACAAGGACACCTAACGTGTGCCTCTTCACTGTTCTCAGGTTCCTTTTCTTTCCCTGTTCCCCTGTTGTAGGACTTTTTGTGGCTGCACAGTCCATCACATCCCACTTCATTTATAAGCCAGTGGATAAAATAAGCACCACCATGAGCACAGGAGCTCATGGTATAAAGGTTTCACTGTGAAAGCTGCACACTCAAGGGCTCTTTTGAGGAAAAATCAATTTTTCTAGACTAGATATTTTCTGACTTGAAATGAATAATAATCTTATTTTTGTTCTATTCATGTGCCTTTTATACTTGCACATCTTTTTTCATCTTCCTGAGTAGGGAGGTATCCTGTAACTGCGAGACGAACTGAGTGTTGTCATCTCTCTCTATTGCCAAGCCAGCAGCATTTCATATGGTATGTATTGAAACAGGACTGCTGCTTGGCACAACTTTGCATTGCAGCAGTCTTCTTTAGCTGCTGTCAGTAGGAAGGTGCTGACTTTGAAGGAAGCCAGACTGGGGCTTAAATGCACAAAAGGAGGAGCTTGATAATGCAGGGATACATTACTAAATATGACCAAGAAAAGATTTCTTCAAAGTTTTCAAAAGTATGTACTTCCTCCCACCTTTTTGTATTGAGATGAAGCCAAAATCTTAAAGTTAAAATCTTTTGAAACAAATATCTGAAATACTACACACAGACACCATCTTTGGAAATAGTGTCTGATCCTTGAGATGCTCCCCCAGAAAGCATCTAAGAGAGGTGCACTTGGGAACCCATTCCTGTTTAGTGTGACCCACCATGCAGTATGTAAAGACCAGGATTCCTGGACCAGAGAAAGGACCTCAGCCTCACTGGCTGATAGGAAAGGCCAGGGCCTAAGCTAAGGTCTAGGTGTGTTGTCATCCACAATGTTAGATTATGAGTGTGCTCCCAGCCCTGTTTTGACCCGTGTCACCTACTGCTCTCAAGTTATGCCCAGGTGAGGTTGGGAGGATGTCACAGGTGAGGATCTGTATTGCTCCTAGGCAATACAGATGAGGCTATGTAAAATCCAAGGGGGACAAAGTGGCTGGAGACCTGTGGGAACCAGTTATGCTCTGCTGCTTCTTCTGCCCCTCTCAGGGCTGGAGAAGTCCCAAGGAAGTATCCAACAAGTCATGGGGCTGGCTGTGCCCTACTGCATCTCATACTGGGTCTCAGCCTCTTCTGCAGGATCTGTTGCAATCTGTAAAGGTTCTGAGTCTGCTGGCGTGAGGCTGTGAGCTGTATTATCTTACACAGAAACAAATCCCTTGATACGCATCTGGTGGCTCTTCTGAGGAGGAAGCCTTGCGCTCCTTCTCTCTTGCTTTGACTAAAAAACCCATGCTGCTTAAACCTGTACATTTGTTCCTATTAAAATTTTTAACATTGAATTTGTGGAAAAAACTTCTATCAGAAAAACTCCTGATCAGGTCAAATATTAGTTTAAGTCTATTAATTCTACAAGACTTCTCTGTTTCAGTAGATGTTGGGGTTTTTAAGGGCCTCTGGGAACAATGTATTTTAAGTTTATTTAATTTGGAGAAAAAGATTACTTTGGCAGACATTCATATTAGTCATAGAGAAAGAGGTTATATGGAAGCTGGAGCAGTAATGTTCTTGCAGAAGAACAAGAAAAATAAAGGGAACATGTAGTTCAAGAGATCTGAAAAAGAAAAGAGTGAATGAAAAACTGTCCATGCATTCAAAATAGTTGAAATAAAGTATACTCTGCGCTAGAGCATAAACTACACACCAGCCTCATTGAATTTTAGTGACTAGAGAGCTTAAGGAGTTAATTTTTTTTCTGAATTGTTTTATTTTTTTTTCTGCTCCACTGTGGGATATTTTTTTAATGTCAGATCTACATTGACACTTATATCAAAAAGCCTGTGATTTAACTTGATAGATCAGCTACTGTGAGAGGGTAGGGATGGGTAACTGACCCTACTATTGAGATATATGATGCTTATTTAGAGAAATGACATATATTCTTGATGAGATGCACAGGCATAAACTGCAGACTTCTTATTCAAGGTTACTTACAAAAAAGGAGGAAAAGAAGATGGGTTTCTTCTACTCTTTAGGAGATTCCCCATTACTTCTTACAACATTTCAAAATTCTGGGAAATAACACTATCCTGATGTGTTTAGATGATTCTAACTATGTAAAAGGAGTCAAGGAAGATATCCATAAGCTCTAATAGTACTTTAGACTGGTGAAAAGGTAACAAAAGGGCTTCCTAAGCCATGTCTGAAGATAAATTGTAGGTGAAAAAACCCACCTGCAGAGGGACATTCTTCATTGCAGTTGGATAGGAATTCTTCATTATCTATTTCAATGGAAAATGCTGATTTGCTAAAAGAATTTCAGAAAATGAGCTGTTTCATTTCAGTGAATTATTTGTTAATAAATCACATGTAATAAAAAAGTCTACTTTACTATTTACAAAAAAGATAAACATTTTATTTTTTAAGTCAGAAATAACCTTTTATTTTAAAATTTAATTTACATAGAAAAGAGAAACTAAGTCAAATGAAGCATTTCAATTGAACAAACCCCATCTTTTTTTGCCATTTATCTTGCAGAAAGAAGTTCTTTGCAATCTTCAGTATTCTTTGATTCTATGAGATTTCATTTTTGAGGCTGGAGAAATAATTGAAATATCAAATCTTTATGGATATGAAAACTATTTGCTGCCTAGCCCTGCTTTCTAATAATGTCTTGATATCTCTCTCAGAAAGCTTACAAATAAGAAAATTTCTCTGCATTTATTTATGACAGAGAGAAACTTGGTAACCTGCCTAAAGATACATAATTTGTTTCTTGTTTCCCTCTGCCTTCCCCAAACTCCTTTGTGAAGAACTGTGGCATGATGTTTAATTTACAGTTTTCAGTAGTAAAGAAAAGCACAAATGCTGGAATTATACATTATAACTCTTCATGGCAGTTGAAAAAAATCTGAAAAAATTGTAACCCAGTCTACTTTCCATTTGTGACTATTTTGTATTTTTGTTGTTGTTGTTATTTACTGCACTTTTTAAATGGCTCACATGAAAATTCTTATTTAAATCCCTTGCTTTTTAATACATCAAAGCCTCCAGACCATCATAAAATGATTTATTTTGGGAGGAGTTCTTCATGAACTGAAAATTGAAAACTAGACCTAAGCCTTGGCATCAGGTAGAAATTTTTCTTTATTGTCTTACTGACACTGGAAATTAAGGTAAGAGATTCTTTCATGAAAAACATCAAAGACACCCATAACAGTAAAAGATGAAACTAAGGAAAGACACTTGGGTATGAGAAAGCTGTAGTGATGAGTAATCTTCATCAAGGTCTGGGGTATAGGTGAGAGTACCAGGTACTAAGAAAGAAATTATTTTCTTTCTTAAAGAACAAACTGTAACAGCAAGATTTTTGTTCTCCAGTTAGTCCTTCACACTTACGTAAGCTGAGTGAAGAGATTTTGACTACTGCCAGTAGAAACAGAATCAACATCTCCTGGTTGACCACTATTTCAAAAAAGAAAGCTCCTCGGGGAGTAGAAATCTAAAGAAGCTTCTAGAGAAAGTAGATACTTGGGGTTTGTTTGGCTGGTTGGTTTGTTTTTCCCTCCTTGCTATTAAGATGGCACATTCAATACTATTGTTTAGCTAGAAACAATTGATATCCATCAAGTTATGACATGCTAAGACTTTATTAGTGAATTATGCAGACATCACACCAGGCCATTGAGGGGAGTAACTGATACCAGTGTATCTTGGCAGTGTGACTAAATGAAACAAGGGGATTTAGAACAGGTTGATGTGGCCTGCCCTAAAATTATTCAGGTTATTTGCAAGTCCATTGCAGTTCCCATTGCAGTCCACTACCTATGGTTATTCATTAATCAGATACTTATAAATATGCAATGAATGGAGAGGGAGCTTCAATCCGTAAGCAACCCATCTGCGAGAACCTATAATTAGGGCTACCATATTTCTGAAAGATGTCAGACCTGCTGAGCATGTGTACCCCAAGTGGATGTGTGTTAGACTTACCAGATGACTGCAAACACTAGGTAAATATAAGAAAAGTCTTGAAATATATCCAGAACAAACAGAGCGTGTCTGGGAAAACCCATTTATCTACAGTGGACCTAACATCAATGCTTCACATCCGGGAATTATACACAAAACCAGTAGTATTGCCATTAGAAGATGTGTGGGGTTTCAGTCTGCATATGAGATTGACCTAAGGGCTGAAACTATCTCTGAGAGAAGCCGATATATTTGAATTCCACTGCTTCTTGCATCAAGACAAGGAGGACTTGTGAATCACCTGAGGCACTGTTGTCATGTGTGAATTCAAATTGGTCACATTAGCCACTGGAGGCAATCTCCTGGGTTAACAGAAAAACATGTGGCAAGTTCTGTGAGAGTGATGGGATTTACATCTAGAAAGCGAGAGCAAATGAAAGCCTTTGATTCTGTCTGTTTTGATTTTTTTATTTGTAAAAATGAAAATTATCCTTAAAAACTTCATGGTAGCTTTTAGTGTTCATTTCACCCCCAAACTCCTGTTAATTGTGGCTGTTTAGCAGGTATATTTTAATATTAATTTAATGCTTCTGAAATTGCTTTGAATGTTTGTATTGTAGACAGTGCTGAATAGGTTGTATCTGGTTCTTGATATTTAAGTCCCCTTTCTGATTCTTCAGCAAAATAAAAATCAGGCTTGCGGTCTCTTCCTCAGCTCTTCTGCAATACAGTTGTTATTATAAATGATACCACTTTAGGCAGGATAGACACAAGCAAACTGTAAGCTCAGAATTGCCCATTGTAATCAAATTGGCTATTTTCCAAACAATTCACAGTCTCTCTCTTCCAGTGTGACCTTTCAGAGCCCTGCACTCAGCAAAATAGGGGTATATTACTTTTAATGCACTACTGTTCATTTTCAGGAGAAAGCCAGGATTATTGTTCAAATTCTGTACAATTACACCTGAGCACCTCATTGTTTTCAGGGGGAGAGCACAAACGAGTCGGGTCAGCATGTGGTACAGAGATGTGTCTGGTGTTACACACAGCAGGGCAGAAACAGAAAGGGTTAAAAGCACACTGTAATAAATATGTGACAAAATGAATGCTGAGAAAGAATGGATGCCCAGTTAGTCCAGTTATTCTCACCTAGACATAATGATGGTTTCCAGGGGCATAATTGGACATAAAGTTTGCAGGAGCTTGGGGTGGAGGGGACAAAGAAGATAATGTGTTTAACGTGTTTACCTGTTCCCTAAACAGGTAAAAGAGCAAACAAGATATGGAGTTAGGGACCTTTTAGACTGGGGTCCTTGGATTCAAAGGCTGTTTCCATTTTCTTGTTTTCTCCTGCAGCATTATAGCTGCTCTTAGAAATCTTTGGTTTATATATACTTAAAAAATTTCCAAACAACGATAGATTGCCCAGCAGAAAATTATTTACATGAAAACTCCTGCCTAAGCATAATTTTTCTTGAGATGACATTTGCTTTGAAAATACAACACAATTTCATCTCAGATGTAAAAGTAACACCCTCCCCCTTATTTTTTTATTTTTTTGCTGACACCAAAAGATACAGAACTTGCTGACAGTACAAGGCTGATAGCTGTATCAGTCAATCTTAAATAGTCTATAAATCCATGTACAGTGTAAAATATCATTGATTTATGTAATTGGGAATTTTTAGCAGTACAGTTTTGCGTAATTATGTTTGTCTTTTCCTATCCAGAACCATCTTCCCTGGTGAATCTGGAAGCAGTCTCTGATTGTACAGAGACACTATTTATTCCACCCTCGTGCATCCCTTGAGTATAAGTTATGATATATCAGCATTGTCTTTGAGGTCTACTGTATCTGTGGATATTCAATACACTGAAGAGTGGAGATGGAATGAAGTTGAAAGGATTCATGAATAAAATGTAAGTGGATGATACTTCAAACTAAAGCACAAATACTGCATTGCCTAAATGGAGAGAAATTGCTCCTTTGCTCAAATAGGAGCAGTAGCAGTAACAATAATCTAGGATTATTGTGGCCTTTGGTCTCAGGCTCAGTTGTTATCTGGGAGTGGCACACAGCAGCTATTGGAATACTTTCTTTCCACCTGGCAGTTGCAGCTGAATTTTGGTGAGGAAAATAAATACCCTATGGGTACAGAATCTTATAGATCTCTGAGAGAAACTTTGCCAGCTCTGAGTGATCCCCCACAACCTGCAGTAGCTACAAAAATAAATAAAGCTTTCAATCCAAAATTCTTGATAAATGGAAAACACCATTCTGCCCCTGGCATTGTCAATTTTCTCTCCTTTTTCAGGGAACCTGATTATTCACACTCAGTATATAAACATACTGCATGAGGTAAATAGGTACCAAGGCTAGTGCTGTTTTTGAACATAGATCATCATTTTACTTACTCCCTTAAATCATTTAACTTTGTTCTGGTGACCCTGGGACCTGGTAATACACACTGCAACCAATAACCATAACTCCATGATCCATATAGAATATGTGAAGGATGGTGGCAAGTACATAATTTATTACCTTCTGTAGTGCTGTGTTATTATTATGCGACTGTTATAGCATTCATAGTTTGACAGATTCCTATTAGACAGTCAGTCAGAGTGTGTAGTGTATTATTTTACCAATACCTGATGCATATCAATAAAGTGGGTGAACACTGCCATAAAAGAACAGTTGAATTGGCTTGGATGGTATAATCTCCCATCCTGAGTTCCTACCTGAAACATCAGTTTAAGCTGATGGATACTTTTGTAAGTATGAAAAAGGTCTGGGCAACTTTCTTCCCTCCTTGTCCCGAATCCCTGAAAGAAAGTGTCAAAGTCGAACATGAGGTTATTTTCATCATTCTCACATTCCAACATCAGAAGCAAAAATTACAAGAAATACTGTACTGTGAGACAACCTGTTTTCACAAGATTTCCAGCCCATTAACTCAAGAATCATTGTTTGGGTTAGGTTTACACAAACAGCCAAGCTTTTCAGGTGCTTATTCAAAAGGCATTCAACCAAATCATTTGAGGTTTCTCCACATACTTAATATATTATGCAAATATTGACTGTACGCAGAGACAAGAGCAAGATGAGAAAAATCTCATTCAGAACAAGCAGAATTAGTTCTTGCTGGACAAGTAGAGCTCTCATGCTTTCTGCTGACTGGACAAAAACAGCAAGAGGGAGGGGAAGCACAGATACTGCTGCAGGACTGAGGATGATCAAGGGGCTAAAAAAATCTGGAGGAAGAAAGCAATGAGCTGCTGGAGGGTGGGAAAAGGAGGCAAAGCTGCATATAGCCATGAAACAGTCTGTCAAAATATGGGAAATACAGAGCTTATATAAGAAAAGGATATGACCAGGAATAGCTGTGATGCTGGGGAGGGGATCAGGGTAGTTTAACTGCTACGCCAGGATGTGGCCAGAGCTCAGCTCACAGTTAGTGGCCTCATTGGGGGCCATAGCAGAGCTGAGCATGGGGGTGTCAATCCTCCAAGGGACAGATGCTGCTGTGTTTCTCCTAAGGCAGAATAGCTGGCTGGAGCCTCTTAGGTTCCTGCTTGTACACATCCTTTTCTTGTATTTCTGAAAGAGAGAAAGAATAGATCATCACCTCTAATGTTTCTTTCAGGATTGCAAGGTATAATATTCTAATTTGGTGAAATACATTTAAAGAGTATCAATCAAAATTCAAGAGACTACATAGGGAAAAACACAAGTTAGCCAGAATTTTTTCTGTAATTGCCATTGCAAAGGCAACCTGACACAATATGTTGCATGTAATTCGACTATGCTGTCAGTTCTTACTAGGAATGTAATCAATATGATCAAACAAATTTTAATCAAGGTGTCTGAAACAAAGTATTCAATGTTATATAGATTCTTACCTAATGCATTACAACGATACGTTAACAAGCTGGTATGAAGCGTAAATCTTTAAGGTGAAACAGCCTGACTGTTAAAAAACCACGAGTTCTGCATTCCTCAGTGCACAATTGGTAGTCCTACTGATTCTTCTTTTGAGTGGTAATATAATAATAAATACTGGATCAGCTGTGTCTGTTCATGATTTCATGAATGGTCAAGCAAACAAAGCATGATACTTTATGTTATCTTATGATGAACAGCTAAGCAAAGATGTAATCACCAAGGGCTATAGAGAGGCTGGCTTTGATTTGACTGAAGGAAATTTCTGCAGACACTCAAAGAGCTAGTGGAAAGAGAATGGAGTTGTACAAAGTCATGATATAAGGGAATCAAAGTACTGCTTTCAATTCTGGTTAGCTTACCTGAGCTAAGACAGAAAGTGAGCTCTCCATCTTGCTTTAGACATTTACCTGGTAAGCATTTAGGGATTACAGTCACTGTAGGATCCCTTTTTTTGACAGATAAAACCAGACAATTTTAGGGAGACATTCTTTTGACTGGTTTTAGTTCTCTTCTTTAGGATAAGATGATTTCTGACCTCAAAGTTATTATTGTCATAAATGACTATAAGCTTCAGCAAAAGTGACTACACTTACGGTGATGTTTAGTCACAAGAATATCTCCTTCTCCCTCTCCATGGACATTAATTTTTTTTTTTTACTGTTGATGTATCTTGCATCAGCTATGGCATCACAAGATGTTTTGCATGAAGGTACTCAAATTTTTGAAATAAACTTGCAAAAGATGCTTCATTTTCTTCTTGTACAATGAGAAGCATGGGCATCTAGAAAAGAGGGGAAAAAGAGGTAATTTTCTTCATAAGCTCTGCTAAGCTGGAGCAACTAGCAGAAACTGTGCAAGTTATCCTGTCTTCTTTCATGGGGTGTTTAAACATCTCTTTGAGAAGAATATGAGTGGAATGCTCCTCTGCGTAAGTCTTCCACATCTTTGATGCCAATTAATACCTTTGCATTTTGATACCCCACCAGAAAGACTGAGATAATATGTGGATAGAAGAGTGGAAGATCGTTAATACAGTGTCTCCAGTGAATCCCTGTGTGAGATAAGGCACTGCTGGGTGGAACAGTGCTGTCAGTGGGATCAGTAGTGCCACTCCAGAATGGCCGCCCTGCCTCTGCCACAGGCATATTAAATCACAGACATTACTTTCATAAGTGATTTCAGCACAGACTACCTACTGGAGTAAATATTCAGAGTCCCTGAGAGACCTGTACATTGAGTAGCTTCAGTGATAACTGCTATTATATGAATCTTTCTGAGTTCTAGCTGTCTCTTCTGCAGCCACACTTCCACAGACAGCAAGGGCATATCTTGCAACAGTGAAGCTGAGATAGATAGCTTACATGCCTGATGTGGTCTTGAATAAATAGGTGGAAAGATTTTAAAATGGGGATGTTTGTCCCAGTGATACGTTGTTGATATTAAGCTGTGTCTCAGGAAGCACAATTCTACAGTAAATAGGAAGGGAGTCTACTGAGTCGATGAATGCTGAAATCTAGAAAATTGCATAGAATCATGAATGGTTTGGGTTGGAAGGGACCTTAAGGATCACCTAGTTCCAAACCCCCTGCCGTGGGCAGGGACACCTCCAATTAAACCAGATTTCTCAAAGCCCCATCCATTTTGGTCAAGAACACACCCTGTGATGGAACATCCCCAACTTCTCTAGGCAACATGTTCCAGTGTCTTACTACACTCACAGTGAAGAAATTCTTCCTAATCTACACTCTTCTGGTTTGGGGCTATGATCCATCATCCATCCAGGACAGCTTGTCAGTATTCAAGGATCACCGTCTCCATGTCCAGGAGCAAACTAGACCAACAAAGAGAAAGGCAGGAAAGAATGCTAGGAGGCCTGCCTGGATGAATAAGGAGCTCCTGGACATGCTGTCACTCAAAAAGAAACTCTACAAGGAGTGGAAGGAAGGACAGCCAGAATAGGGGTATACAAGGAAGCTGCCTGAGCAGCAAGAGACCTAGTTAGAAAAACTAAAGCTCAGTTAGGATTAAATCTAGCCAGGGAGATCAAGGCAAATGCCAAGAGTTTCTATAGGTATATTAATGGCAAGAAAAAGACTAGGAAAGGTGTGGGCCCCCTCGGAAAGGATAAGGGAGAATTGTTGGTAAGTGATACTGAGAAGGCTGAAGTTCTGAATGACTGCTTTTCCTCAGTCTTCACTGGCAAGGGCTCCAGCCACACTCCCAGAGTCACAGAAGATAATGGTAAAGGTTGGATGAAAGAACTGCCCATTGCAAGTGAAGATCAGGTTTGTGACCATCTGATGAACCTGAAAGTGCACAAGTCCATGGGACCTGATGGGATACACCCATGGGTGCTGAGGGAACTGGCAAATGAGGTTGCTAAACCACTATCTATTATATTCCAAAAGTCATGGCAGTCTGGTGAAGTCCCCACTGACTGGAAAAGGGGAAATATAACCCCCATATTCAAAAAGGGAAAGGCAGATGAACCTGGAAACTATAGGCCAGTTAGTCTCACTTCTGTGCCTAGTAAGATCACAAAGTGGATCCTCCTGGAGGCACTACTGAGGCAGATGAATAATGAAGTGATTTCCTACATCCAACATGGCTTCACCAAGGGCAAATCATTCCTGACTAACCTGGTGGCATTCTATGAGAAGGTCACAACATCAATAGACAGGGAAAGAGCAACTGATGTCATTTACCTGGACCTGAGCAAAGCCTTTGATACTGTCCCACATGACATCCTGGTCTCCAAGCTGGTGAAATATGGGTGTGATGGATGGACAATTCAATGGATAAAGAACTGGCTTGATGGCTGCTCCCAAAGAGTAGTTGTCGATGGGTCCTTATCCAAGTGGAGACCAGTGACAAGTGGAGTCCCTCAGGGATCAGTACTGGGACCAGTCTTGTTTAACATCTTCGTATCCATCTAACTGGCCCATTCCTGTCTTTCCAACTTATAGACCAGGATGTCATGTTGGATAGTGTCAAACAGTTTTCATGAGTCTGTTGCTCTTCCCTTATCCACTAACACTGTAACTCCATCATAAAAGGCCACCAAATCTGTCAGGCACAATTTGCCTTTGGTGAAGCCATCTTGGTTGCCACTAATCACTTCCTCATTCTCTGTGTGCCTTAGCAGAGTCTTCAGGAGGATCTGCTCCATGACCTTACCAATCACAGAGGTGAAACTGACTGGTCTGTAGTTTCCTGTGTCTTCCTTTTTTCCCTTTTGAAAATAGGAGTGCTCTTTCCCCTTTTTCAGTCAGCGGGAACTTCACCAGACTGCCATGACTTCCCAAATATGATGGAAAGCAGATTAACAACTTCATCCACCAGTTCCCTCAGGACCATGTGGAGAGCTCTTGTTGGGTTTCACGGACTCGTACACCTTCAGGTTCTTTAGAAGGTCTCAGACATGATCTTCCTTTACATTGGGCAGATCTTCCTTCTCCCAGTCCCTGCCTTTGCCTTCTTCAACTTGGGCAGTGCAGCTGTAGTCCTTCCATTAGAAGAATGAGCTCAGTATGTTCTACCAGTGCTTTCTGCTCTTTTTGTGTACAAAAAGTACAGGTGCCTGTAAAGACTCATAAAGTGCAAGTACTTATCAGATTTCCCACTTCTAGATCTTGATCCTTAAATCTCACCACTGCTGAGTGCTTAGAGGAGGCCTTCAGGAATGGATTCACTCTAAGCACATAATTGAAAGAGCTTTAAATCAGACACCAAATGTTGTCAGACATTGGAATTATTGAGATCCAATTGTCATGTCCATGACTCAATGTTGAGCAGGAATTACAGGGTTGTGGATCATACAACATCCTTTCCACCAAGCAAAATGAAACATGTCAGTGTGGGAAGGATAAATGGAAATATTTGACTGTCATGTGCTAGGATCTTATTATAGACATAGAGATAATGAAACTAATGTATCCTGAAGCAGTGTTACTTAAAAGAGTATCAGGACAGGAGAATGTGCCCTGAATTCCATTTACTGAGACATTTTTCTGTTTTGTTTGGGGCTAACTTTCAGCAAACAATAAAAAGCCTTGGTACTGCAGAAATGATGTTCGGACAACTGGTAACAGGATAAGGCTACACAGGGTTTGCTCACCTATTTGTGAAGCTTTATTTGTCAGGAAATGTATGCATACTTATGTGACCTGTTTTATCACTCAATCAGTCCTTCACTGAGATAAAGTAGAAGGTAGTTTGGGAAGAACTGAACCTCATACAAGTTTCCCACAAAACATTTTTATCTGTTAAGCGCATGGTAGAGAGCATGGAAACAACTGATCTGGAAACTAATAAGGTCAACTGATGCAATGTTTGAAGATGATCAAATATGACAGAAATGAAACACCTCATAACTTACTGTGAGTATGGATGTTTGGTTTCAGGTACATTCTTGGATATGAGATACTGCCTAGTGTCTGTTCCCTCCTGATAGACTAGTGTTTTCACAGGGCCAGTTAGGATGCCTGCATTTATTTCAGGACTCCATGTATAAGCAATCTGTAGGCTGCACTTCAATGTCTGAGTGGGCACATCATCTCTCTCCAGCAGCTGTCATAACCTATTGTTATGTACAGGAAGCATGTTACTCCTTGTAATTAGCACAGGTCAGTGCAGGTGAAGAGATTGAATACACCTTTTAAGTTTGCTCATGATATTTTCTTCATCTTCTGCCCACCTTTGTTTTATTTTCTCTCAGAACAGCTAGTTGGTGTAGCTTCCTCCAAATGCCTCAAATGCTATGCTGTAACTGACAGTCATAAAGGGAAAAAAAACCAATCTGTGAGGATAATTTCCATACGGGAACCTTTCCTAGCAGCGTAGTTTTTATTTGATTTGGTCTAGGAAAGTACCTTGAGACATTTAGAAGTAGATTCACCTGATTCTGTTGAAGCTTTTAAGCTTTTATGATCATAAGAGTTAAAAAGGTTGTGTAAAGCCACACTCACATTGGTCTATGTGACAAAACAGCTTTCAATCTGTCTGGCTTGAGCACATTTTAATAGTCCTGTCTATGGGATGCTGAGTTATGGCCTTGATCAACCCACTTAGCATTCTACTTGCTTAAAAATAAAAAAATAAAAAAAATAACTCCTGCATTTGAATGTATGGTAAATTAATAGAGCCACTCACACATACAGAAGAGATGTGTAGGACTGAAACGTTAGGCCATGCAAACAACATCCTCTTCTTGAGGAGCCTTATGCTCCCAGCTGATCCACTCTGTCCCTCTGTCAGGCATGCCTATTCTGCTTTATCTTCTGGCTGAGCTCCTTGGGCAAGAGCTTCCTGCTCCATTTAAATCAAAATAAGTCATGTTAAAAATCACTCCACCTCTGAACCCTGATATTTAAGGTACCTAGTTTCTTCGGGCTGATTCAGATTTGGGAGAAAGTGCAAATTCAGTTCAGTTCGCAGATCTGACTGGGTGGCAAACTTGACCAGGTGGCATAGATGAGATCCAGGTTGGTGCAACCTTTTAGTTTGGCCTATCTTTACCTAGGGAGACCATGAACATACTATCTTCATCCTTTTATTTCTGGAGTTTGAGCTATGTGCTCATGACTGAAAACTAAGGGATGCTGGTTCTTGTCTCCACAGACTGATACACTTAAAAATTTTAGAGATGTGCAACTGAAACATATTGAGTTTTACAGATGAAAGGTCAAAATGGTTTGACCCTTTTTCCTTTGTTAAAAATTATCTCAAGAAAGGAGGATATTCAGCTAAAGATGAGGAACAGAGTAGTAGGTGCAGAAAGAAGTGGAAACAGAAGGAACAAATGCAAAAAACATTTGTTTGAGTAGCAAATGCTCACCTACAATGAGCAGCAGTGGAAATGACACCTGTGAAAGACAATCTTAAACTGGATAAGGAAGGAATGTATGCAATGGGAAGATGTGGGCTGTGGAGCAAGAGAGATCACTGCAGCACCTGAGCTGTGAATAAGGTGGAGCAGAGAAAGAGTGCTGCTGTGGATCCTGGGTGGAAGAAAAGGTAGTAGTGTTACAGCTCTGGGCAAGCCTCTGGGTAGGAATGTGTAAACATTTAGAAATGGGGGAAGGAAAGATGGAATAGGAGTCACTGAGCACTCAGATGTTGAAGAAAGTAAGAATACCATAAGAAATACAAAAATCTTGCTTTGTTTGGAAAGGCTTCTCAAATATATACCTGTCCAGAGAGTTGATAGTTACCCATATACTTCATCTCTATATTTTTCAGTGTCTGCCACGTAACCCATTTTTCTTCACAACCCAGAGAAGACCAGACTTCTGCAGCAGTTTAACATGGTTTGAAAGAGGCCTCTGAGCACATGGGCTAAAAGCATCTCCTATAAACTTCAGCACAGTATGTACCTGTAGGCACTTCTCATCCTTCAGATATTTGTCTAATTGCACTCATTTATTAATCTGTAATATAAAGTGTCCAAGAAGACACTGGACATCCCAAATTTATGCTGTTCTCTCAACCTTCCCTGAAGGTCTATCCAAAAGAGACCCTGAATGTTTGTCATTTGTCAAGGATTTGATAATTGGCAAGAAAGGATGGCTTTGGGCACATATGTCCCTTCCCTCCCTCCTGCTCCCAAACATTGTGATCTTGTTTAGCTTTGTATTGTCATGTCAGCTGCTTCTGTGCTTTCTAGGGTTCAACTTGTATCTTGTAATGGTGCTGCAGAGGTATTCTTGTCACCTTGAGCACTTTCCACTCTTTCCACATGCTGACTGCTGTTTCCATGGAAGTCTGTGATGTGTTTTATTCAAAGTACAATTTGAAGAATGTTTGCTTAGAACAGAGGAAGAGAAAGATAACTTCTTCAAGGCAGACTGAAAGAAAATATTCTTCAGATTTAAAAAACATTCCTCCCTCACCCCAAACCTTAATCCCTGGCTCTCCTGAATCCCCAATTAATACCAGTACTGTTCAAGACAGAAGCGTTCAATGACAACACGAAGGAAGTCAGGTCACAATGCAGAATATAAAATACTTCCACTCTTGTTAATTATGACCTAGACTTACCAAAAAACAGATGGAACTGCTTTCAAAGCTTTGTGTGTGTGCCTGTGTGCATGTGCGTATGTCTGTTTTAGGAATGGCTAATTCAAATCGGACTTGGGATTCTAGTCAAGACAACAGCTTCACTGCCTGAACCAGCTTGCTTCTGTACTCTTATCACTACTGAAAAGAAGGAAAACTGCAATCAAGTTTCATTCAACTCCCAAGAAAAAGAATTAATCCCACACTTTCCACTAACAGCCTATTATGCAATACTTGCCTATATGAATACTTGCCTATATGACAAACATATGGAGAAGCACAGACTCTGGGCTTGATTTTTCTTGAAATTTCACAACTAACTTTAGCATTTGTAGCTAGAGTGATGCATCCAAAACCAAAATTAACCTCTCCCCTTTCCCCTTGTCCTTGTTACAGGGCTACATGGTCAAACTTTATTTATGCATAGTAGGCAGAGAGATCCATCTGCTTATCCAGGGATGTGCAGGGCTAGCTATAGGTGCTCAGGAGCACTGCTGTACTCCACAGCCTCACCAACTATAGTGGATTATCCAAAAGACAGTGGTGCCTACACTTCCTCCATCAGCTCAGCCATTTTGAGTATTGCAGGAACATAATTGTGGTCTTAAATTGACTCTTTTGCAAGACCTTGCAGTGTAGTTCATTACTATGAAGTGTCAGGAATTCAAAGGGTGGAACATGTGAGAACAGAAGTAGGTGCCTCCAGACTTGTAATGGCAATGCTGCTAATTGGGACACTTGTGAAACAGTGTCATATGTGTCATTGCTTTTTGCTATCCCCCAGAAACACCTCCAGAAAAATATAAAATGCTATTTTTTTTTCCCCCAATTTACAGCTGTTTTACAGGAGGCTGCCTCTCTTGTCCCTCAGAATGGATATTGCTCAGAACTACTTACAGACAAAAACTATTTTCTAGAACCACTGACACTGGGACATGGGTATTAAGCAAAAAATGACACAAAGCAATCCCAGATGCAATGGAATGAACAGTTAAAAGGCAGGAAAGTAACATATGTGCCTGTGTCTTGCCCCAACTGGGTGACACTCTAATAGGTTTCTTATTCTGCTTTCTTCTGCTAAATGACTGGAAGATGTATGTCACTTTTCCACCTTAACTGTGCATTTTCTAGTTTGTTTGGATTTATGTCATAACCTTAATGGTATTTAAATGGAATTTTTATATGTGAATAATACTCTACATTAATGCAAGAACTTTAGGTTGCTGTGCTACCAGCCTGATTTGCATAAAGGTTTTTAAATATGAAAGAAGAATAGCCAGGCTATTGTAGATGGCAAAGTAAAAAAAAGTCACTGGTGTAATAGTAAGAGTAGGCACCATTACCTCCAAAACATTGGTTTGTGAGTTAATTTTCTGACTCTCAGGTACAACTGGGTGTGAGAGAAAGTCCCGGAGGTCATGCTAGTCATGAATATTTAGTTGCTGGAAGGTCAAATCTGGATTAAATGGTGAAGCAGCCAGGTCAATGTCACAGGTTTATACTTTATTATAAAACATTTTCTGTTCTAGTGTACTGTCTGTGATCTGTAAATATAAATTGTCCGTATCAATGCCATAGATCACAGGACAATTACACCCCCCGCCCCCCCCACCTTGGTGTGCAGAAATGTCTGTTTCCTGAAAGTGGATACTATATTGTAGATTTTGGGAGACTATCTGTAAATAATATAACCAATAAGGTGTTTGTGTCTTACATTGAAAAATGTTCTATTATGCAATTACTCATTACTTATGTTTAATATACAGTATGTTGTCCCTGCATTTCCAAATCCTTGTTTACCCTTGAGTGTATCAAGTAGGAGTAGGAGATTACTTACCCTTTTTGTATTATTATTTTTTCAAAAGGGGATTTTTGGGCACAGGGTGTTCCAAATATTTGTCCTGACAATTATTTTTTTTTGCGGCAACACTGGGACTAGCACTGCAGCTCTTCTCACTCTTCGTTCTTTGCCTAAAACAAAATATAATTCTTTTGTTTTTCCAAGTTTGAATTCTGTGCAAGCAGCTCTGAGTTACTGATGGTAGAGCAGTCAGTGAACTTTCCTGCTGGAATGTTTTTCATTCTTGGTGTACTGTTATTATTTTTAAATGAATTATTTATATAATACATGGTGTACAGATTAATCTGCATGTGAATAATAAAGCAGTGTCTCTGCTCTGAGGAGATGACAGTCTAAGGGCTTGATCCACTAAACACTCCTGGGTGATTTGCTCACCCTACTATCACAGATGATCTGTTGATTTGGCCCCAAACTATTTGGATAACTTAACAATGAAGAACAATCGGGCACTCTAGGTAGTGAAGCAGGAAAGGGATGAGACACAACAGTGCATAAAGGTTTAGGAAGAAAGAGGATAAACACAAGCTGGTTTGGATTTGATTCACTTCTCTGTGGCAGTGTCTGACTGGAAATGCTGTAAAGGATGGAGCTTGGACACTGGAATGAAGTGTGTTGGGTTTCATACAAGCCTTGCATCTTGCTGTGCATTTAGCTTGTCCTTACTGCAAGTGATAGCCTTGTCCTGACGTGATTCTTTTTCTTTATGATCCATCTCTGCAGTCAGTTCCAGAGGAGTCTTCTCAATGGTCTTCTAAAAGCAGATTAGATTGAATATACACACATAGGTTTGAAGAGCATTGGAGTGGGCTGAGTTAAACCATGCTGTTTGTAAGCATGACTGTCCAGGATGGTTCCATGCTCAAGGAGAGGGAGACGTATGCTTCTTCCAAAT
Organism: Megaceryle maxima; assembly: GCA_024605025.1. Taxonomy (NCBI): domain Eukaryota; kingdom Metazoa; phylum Chordata; class Aves; order Coraciiformes; family Cerylidae; genus Megaceryle; species Megaceryle maxima. The sequence goes on from JANHGN010020191.1 coordinate 82,175, forward strand.
GAGTCAGCTCCCTGCCTGTGGGGAACAGAACTGCAACAGCCAGATGTATGTATGTCCTTCAAAGGAAAAACGTTTGATCAGGGGATGATACTACTTTGGAATCAAGTCCTGGCTCTTTTTATCTCCTGCAGAAGCAGAATATGCAGTACCAGGGTGCAAGGACACAAGTCTTGTTCTCTCGCCTGGGAATCCTGCAGGGTCAGAGGACAAGCACTGAATTTGAGTTCTGAGATTTTGTGTGTAGGTACAAATGAGCTCACAGCTCATTTATCAGTGTTGAGGCCTGGATAAGCACTGAGTATGGTTAATGTCATACAGCATATGAAAAATGTATAGTTTATGCTTATCATATATTTTATAGTTTATCATACAGTTTATGCTTAAAGATCCTGTTTATACTGCCTTAAGTGATGCTTGGACTTGCAGAGGCCACCGCTGTCCTTGTTTGCATGAGTTCTGCATTTAAAGGCTGCAGGAAGATATCAAGACCTTGGCAGAAAAGAAACCCATGCATTTTTGTCTGTGAGGTGACCCAGGGCAGATTAGCAATGGAGCTGGGGCTGTGAAAAGCAGATTGGAAATACCTGTAACTGGCTTTGGAAGACTATAACTGATGGACTTAGTAACATACTGCTTGAAGTAGATTCTTGGTAGCTGGCTTCTGTTTGTGTTTTCCACGAAATCTAGGCGAAGGGATCTTGTAAAGAAAAGTCCACTTGTAAGCATGGACAAAATGATTATCTCAAATGATTATCCAAGACACTCATTCCACCAATTGTGCTGTTCACAGCTTGGAAGGGATCACAGGCAGCTCAGGAATAATAAAGTGGTATTTATATAGCTGACCACTGTGCTAGAAAAGGAATAGATGTACTTCACTAACTTGGTCTCAAAACTTTTCTTAGATTCAGGCACAGGTCAATTCCATTCTTGTTGTAATGTAGAAGTAAGTGGGAAACCAAAGCAGAATGTGGAAAAATATCGAAGTGTTATGCATAATAAAATTTTGATTGCAAAAATATCAACACAAAGTTCATTTGCCTTCTTAAATTTTTTCTCTCTCATGTCTAGTAATTGTAAGAAAATTTTTCTTTGTGCTCTTACATCAAATGAAACTAAATCATGGAACTACAGGTGTCTCTTTCCTTTTTTTTTCTTTTTTTCTTTTTTTTTTTTTTTAAAAAAAAAAGTACTTATTTATATTCCAAAATTCTAAGGGGTAGAAGTTTAATTTTGTCAGTTCTTTAGT
>JANHGN010020191.1:83523-113424 GCA_024605025.1 Megaceryle maxima
TTTTTTAAAAAAAAAGGGACTTATATATATCTCAAAATCTGAAGGGATAGAAGTTTAATTATGTCAGTGCTTTAGTCTGAATAAGCACTTGGTGGATTATAAAATGACATGAAAAATATTTCTATTTCTCATGTTAAAATCTAAGTTTTCTAAAGCAATTGGCAATAATGGAGTTAACACTGGATTAACAGAAGTGACCTGAAGCTGGTATCAAGAAGGGGATTTTTTTTAAGAAATGAATGAATGAAGTGAAAAAAAAAAAATTAAAAAGGACCATACTGTGAAAGACAATATACTTGCAGCAATAAGGATTCACCCACTTGTGTTTTGCATGCCAGTAGAATGGAGATAAAGATTTGTGAATAAGCGAAAACATACATAAGCATTATTTATCCAGGTAGAATTGTATGAAGACTAGGTTGTTGGACTGTGTAGAAATATTGTTTTCTGTAAAAAATAAACTGATACAGAAATAATAGTTTCGACACAGCTCATGAAAATAGATCAGTCCTAAGAATAGTCTTCACTCCCTGACAAAAATGACAGATGAAAGTGGAGGTCAACAACAGTGGTGCTGGGGAGTTTTTGGACCACAGGAGAGAGAGGGACAAAGAGCAGGGACAGCTCTGAAGAGAAAGAGTGATATTGCTAATGGGTGGTGGTTTGACAGACAAAACAGGGCCTGATGCGGGTAATTTGGATTGAAATTGGCTCGTGAAGTATCACTGAAGCTTACTTTTTGATAGGCAAGGATTTAATGTCAGGATCTGCCTCTAGAAATGTTCTTGTTTTGTGTCATCCCAATTGGGTTGTTTAGACCATACATGTGTGTGTTTCTGCCAGATCACATGTTTGTATTGTTCCACACTGCACCCAAATCCTGCAGAATGCCTCCGCTTCTATTGACAAATCCCAGGTCTTTCTTTGAATGTGAAATTTTTAAAGGATGCTTCTGGGCTTATGAATGGGCCACTTACATTGCTTTACTTGCACGTACAATCCTCAGAGACACAAAAATAGGAATGTGCATGTTCAGAAAGATTTCTTTACCCTGCAAGATGGTACATCCATGCCAGGAATTAGACAAGCCCCATGAGTTCCCAGCCCCCTTTTAGCCCTGGACATATCTAAAAATGTACTTTAAAGATGGAAATAAGCTCTATGACTCCAGAGTCTGAAAATCAGAGCCTCTAGGAACCAGACTAGGAACCACTGCCCAGACAGGATGGGAATCATCTGTACCACACACTGCAAGTCTTGTCCCACCTTCAGATAAAAACTGGAGAAATGCAAGGGCTTCTCATACACTGACATAGCCATTTGTTTGTATCTGATCCTCCATCAGAGTAAATGGCATTTGGCACATCTCTGTTAGTGCATTCCTTCCTATTATATGGGTTGACTCAGATAAACTGGGAAATGCAAAGATCGAAGGCTGTGAGACTTGCTTCTGACCAGAAAGCTTTTAGAGTTTAGCTTCCTGCTGAGTAATCCTAATACACGAAGAATCAATTGTGCTAACTGCTTTAGGGGAAAATATGTAATCACTATCTCAAAATGTTTCCCTCTTGAATAGGGTAGAATCTTTCTTGTAAAAACTGAGGGAGAAAACAGGAGGGGGAGTAAGATAGTAACACTAAAAAACATTTTAAAGAGAAGAGTTGTTGGCTAGACATGGTAAGTACTGTAATACTTTTCTCATATCTCTGTAACTCTTCTGTAACACAAACAAATTCAACTTCAAATCCATCTCTAGTTTTCTTGTAATGTCCTATGTGTCTGATCTCCATTTTATTTATATAAACAGGTTTTTATCTTGCATCTTCTGTTTTGATCTTTAGGATTCACTGACAGCCATTTACCTAATGATTGTGTATGAGCCATGTAGCACAACATTCATGGTGGGCTGATAAGGGTTGCAGTCAGTAGCTAGTTGTTAGTTGTTAGTTGACAGTCTAGCTGTTGTTAGAAAGGTCTTAAGGTAGAAAAAATTCCTTCTAGTTGATCAGTGGGTTATGGCCAGTCAGGCGTGTGCGTATCCATCCTACCACCTCGTGCAATGCAATAGGTGACAAAATGAATATCTCAGGTGTTCCTTTGTTAAGATATTTTTATTAGGATATTGTTATGAAGTACTGTTTTACAATAAAAATAACAGCTTATTTTTGGGGAAGGGTTTGGCGAAGATGTGATAGCAATGAAAGGAGTAGAAATAGGAAAGAGTGTTGTGGGATCCCAGGACCACTTGACTGCTACAATAGAAACAGAGTTGGCTCATCCATCACTGCAAAGTGACTTCGGTCAAGCAATAATAATGTGTGACAGATGGGGATTTCTTACTTCCTGGTAGCCCTTTGTTTTCAGTTGTGCATTTACATATTTGGCTTTTGTGTGTTTACTAAATTGTGTATGGGAGGATGTGTAAACTGGGCAAAGAAGAAAAATCTCTTGATAAGGGCCATGGGAGGAGGCATTGCAGAGGGTCACAGAGCAGCTTTCACCTCTGCTTGCTTTTTCTCACAACATCCTCTTTCAGTTCTTTGCCTCCTTGCTGATTTCTCTAGTTGAACTCTAAGTTTATAATGTCTATTTTAGGGCTGATTAAGTGCTAGCAACAGGAAGTTTTGTGTGCTTGTGGAGTTTGAATGAAACTTGGGATTTGGTTCAGAATTACTATAACAACCACAAAGAAGAAATATCGTAAATAATATATTCAGCACAGTTTGTGGGTTAGTCTAACTAAGATGATACACTTTTTCATTAGTTGCTCTAGCTGTTGTTAAAAAGGTCTTAAGGTAGAAAAAATTCCTTCTAGTTGATCAGTGGGTTATGGCCAGATTTCTTTCTCATTTAGTATTTCAGTGCCACGCAAAAGATAGAGCTATTGCTAACTAGTTGTCATTGACTCCTCTTCACATTTCGTCCAGCAGGAGTAGGGAAGTGATCATGCCCCTGTACTGGGCACTGGTGAAGCCACGCTTGAGTACTGTGTTCAGTTTTGGGTGCCACAGTATAAGAAGACATTGTGATGCTGGAGTGGGTGTAGACAGGGCAACAAAGCTGGTAAGGGGTCTGGAGAGCATGTCTTACAGGGAGCAGCTGAGGCAACTGGCATTGTTTAGTCTGGAGAAGAGGAGGCTCTGGAAGACAGTATTGCTCTTTACAATTACCTGAAAGGAGGTTGTAGTGAGGTGGGTGTTGGTCTCTTCTCCCAAGTAACTAGCAATAGGATGAGAGGTAATGGGTTTAAGCTGCACCAGGGGAGGTTCAGATTAGACATTGGGAAAAAATTCTATACTAAAAGAGTTGTTAGGCATTTTAACAGACTGCCCAGGGAGGTGGTGCAGTCACCATCCCTGGAGGTGTTAAAAAAATGTATAGATATGGCACTTCAGGACATGGTTTAGTGGTTATGATAACGTTAGGTAGACAGTTGGACTTGATGATTTTAAAGGTCTTTTCCAACCTTAATGATTCTGTGAGTCTCTGGTTCTTACTTAATGTCCTGTGTTGGTGTTTCTGTCATGTTACATGGTCTCTGGTCTAACACATTGGTGGAAGCTGCAGACATGTATCGGAGTTTCCAATAATTTTTATGAGCTCAGTAATACATTGTGATTTTAGAAATGGATATATTGAGAATATAGAAATAAAAATAAATGCATTGAGAAAATAAAAGCAAGTTATGAAGGGAAGAGCAGAGACATTTTGACACTGAGGAATGGAGATACTTTCTGAGGTTTATTTGATTTATTTGAGCATGGATTGCTTGGATACAGGTTTTTCCTACCTGATTACTCTGAGTTGTCTGAAATGAGTGGGATAACCTGTCTTCCCTTGGGATGGTGAATATGGTGGTGTTTAAAGAACTTTTAATAAGGATGCAATTCAGGACTCAGTAGGTGCATAGATAAGGAGTGGGTTATGCTGAATGTTTATCTGTTTAACCCTTCTGATGAGTTCAGATTAACTCAAGTTTTTGTGCCTCCCAAAGAAACTTTGGGCCAAATGGTATTCCCTGACATATACTATATTTAGTATGGCTTGGATCAAATGCTTGCTGTGGTATACATTCAGTTTTAATAACAGTTTAAATAGTGATAGCTGCTTCTTTCTTTCTTTCTTAGTATGCAATTCTTGCATTTAGGGTTCTAGTAAAATTCAAAAGGGGAAAAAACATTCCAACAAAATCTCTGAGTTTGAGGAAAGTTTTGTACAGCTTTAGTTAAACCTAAAGAATGTAGAAAAAAATATTTTAAAACTGAAAGCATGTAGAACTATAAAGTTAAATTAAGAATGCTCTGGTCAGGGCATTTTTTTGTGAACATAACCAATAGGACAAGCATGCTTTCATAAGTGAAATAGCAGTTAAATGGGTAGTGAAATAAGTCATAGTTTATTTTTGAATTCTGGTAACCCAGTATCAAAAGGATAGGTCTTATGCTGCTGATCAAAATTAATCAAGGAATATATATTTTCTTCAAATTCCTAGAAGTGCATTATGTGATTTCTTACAATCATGTCAGGTACTGTTACAGAAAACCAAGCTTTTGTGACTATTCCAGACCTATCTGATGCTACTGGGCAACCTGCCAAAGTCTTCTTTCTGTATGCCAAGATGGTAATTATTGACACTTCATAGGAAAAGAGTTTCAAGGAACTCACATCAATGTTTCTTCCACAATCAGAAACTGGAAATGCCACTATAACAAAGAGATCCTGAAATCTTTGGGAATCATATTCCTGGACTGAATGAAGACTAGAGAGCACTAAGAAAGTTAACTTCAGGCAAACAAGGCTAGTGTGCAGATGCCTAGAACGGAACTTGGCTAGGACTATTTGAAGACAATAAATCTTGTGAGGTGGAGTGGGAGTAGGTGACAAAACTTTGTATGGGTAGCATGTTGACCTGTAGGATTGAAGATATATTATGAATCAAATCAGAAAGAGACTGGGAGGCTTGGCTATATGTCTTCAGGAGTAAGCCATAGAGATAAGGGGAGGTGGCACCATACACTAGGAAGGTTGAAGCCATCCCTTTCTGTGCTTTCAAGGTTTTATACTACATCTGTTTGTGGCATTTGACTGCTTATCTTTGATTTTCCACATAGTCTCAGAAGCCAAATTAATTTGCTTTTGTAGATGATATTTTTAGGGTGAAGGAGGGATTGTCTTACAGAGTGAGCAGATTTTACACTAGGATGTGAAGGTTCTGGTCATTCTGATCCCTTTCACAGAATCACAGAATGTCAGGGGCTGGAAGGGACCTTGAAAGATAATCCAGTCCAACCCCCCTGCCAGAGCAGGATCACCACAGATCACACAGGAACGTGTCCAGGCAGGTTTTGAATATCTCCAGAGATATATTCAGATGTCAATTTTAGCACTGGTGCTAGCTATTATGCTGGACTACTTTATTGCTTATGTGAAACGTGTGTGCTGTGCTACTGAGACTGACAGCTTTACAGAGGGGTGTGGAAGTTTATGTAGACTGCCTTTAAGAGTTCATACTTGGCCAGCCAGAAGCCATGGTGTTTATGATTTCTCTCCTGCACTGTTACCTGAATTCTTTAGAAACTTGCATGTGGTTATCACATCCTGCCCCCTGCTTGCTGCTTTGTCAAGCTCCACCTGCTTAAGAAGATCCTTACCTGTTGTTAATCTTTCCTCATGTATGCTGACATGTGTCACTTGTAATGCTAGCAAGTTAATTCCATAAGAAGAAGTTACAAAGTTTGAATTCCTAATGGCTTTTGTTTTGTACTCGGGTCTGATGGCTTCTATTAAAAATTGAACTCTTATTTCAGTTTCTTTCTTGGTTAGGACTTCAAGAAGATCTCTTAACTTGCCTGCCAAGTCCCAAAGACATTTATTCAATTTTCAAATTTGAAGTTACTCAGTCTGTTTAAAAGCTGCTGAGGAGGTGAAACAGACTGAAAGACAGACAGACTATAGACTGAAGAGAGCCAGTGAGTTGCATACATCTTATTTCTTCAAGAAACACATAAAAAATAGCTAGAAGGAAAGATTTATACAGTAACCGTTACATAGGTACATTTGTTTGAGAGATGTTACATTCTCTGTCTCCGTGCAAAACATTTCAAGTTTTGCCACAGGTTCATCTTCATTGCAGTGCTAGCTTGAGTAGCTGCACTGAAGCTGTACCATTTCAAGACAGTTTAGCTCAAAGCTCAGCCCAAGAAATAAGAAAGGCTTAATATAAATAATGAACAAGTCCATGTTTTAAGACAAGCTGAATCTGGTGATGGTTTAGCCCAGAAAGCAAACCTTTTGGTTGCTCAGGAGCTGACTGCCATGCAGCTCAGACATCTGTACGGTTTGATGGGGAGAATCAGCCCTGTCAGAACCCCAAGCCAAGCCATCCCCTGCATCTGCAGGCATACCTCAGCATCTCTGGTTGTATGCAGTCAACAGGACTGTTTGTATTAGCACAGGATAGTCAAGTCTTCACTGCTTTATGAACTGGAAGGTCAGTTACACTTGAGCTTCAATCTACCATCCCTTGCCCTCCATTAAATTAGCTGCCTGGAGCTTAAAGCACAGTTTAATCTGTGATAGAAACTTATGGTAGTCTGCTCAGGGGCAACACTCAAGCTATACCTCAAACTAATTCGACAATCCCCATGAGACAGCAGAGGTTTCTTAAGGAATATACCAGATGCCAAGAATGTGTCTATGCAGCCCAGAATAGCTCTTTTTGGTGCCACACTAGGATGTGGAAAAAATCATAGGACTATCCCAGTGATGCCTGTGATGGTTTACTGAGAGGGACTGTGCATGTTGTTAGTTGCATGTAACAAATGAGTGTCTAGTAATCATTCTTATTAATACTAATAGTGACTATATTACTGTAGTTTAAATGCCTCACTCACCAGCTCTGTGAAAAACTCTTGCAAAAAAAGTAGACAAAGGGGAGAGAAAGGTGGTGATGATGTCACTGCAGAAATGATGCCCAAGGGGACAAAATCCTATGATGTCTGTAGTGCATGTCTGTCTTCGTACTGAGACCAGCGATTGACTTGACTAGCTGCTTGACCTTGACTGGCCTCTGGTTCAGGCTGAAGAGCAGAGAGTTGCCTCCTCAGCAAAGAGGCCATAAGAAAGCTCATTAAGCCACCCTTCAGCTATTAGCTATCATCTTACACTCCCCTTTATTCAGCCTGACATCTAATAGGCTACTTTAGGTTCTTGGTTATGGTCTAACTGGTTTGGTTTTGCACCAGAAAGAGAAAAGCGCTAGTACCCAGTCTGTTGAAATGGAGAAATAATTTCAGAAGGTGCTTTCTACTCAGCTCTCAGCCTGCCCTGGGCCATTTGCTCAAACCACAGCAGGAACTTAACTTTGCCTTGGTCTCCTGGGAGCTCCTGGGGCTGCAATGCTGGGCACCATCTCCCAGACAGAAGTGTTTTGGTGTGATGGGCACTGACTTACCGTGCAAGCCTAGACCCAGTCCCTGCCCAAGGTGGAGAGGTCATGTATCACTCCTGCTCCTCTCTCCTTCTGTTTTTTCCTCTGTCCTTTAAAATACACTAACTGGATTTTCCAAACACAGAGTATCAACATATATCTGCTCTAAAGTCCTTCTTAGACTTTACACTGAGTTTAGTGGGAGGTTTGTGGCCTAATAAAGAGACATAGTCCCAAATATTTCATTTGTATTGGCACATCATATTTGTGAATTACTACCAAGCACAATAATATCTAGTGCAAATACACACTGTATGTTACATTGTCATGCTGTTTTCTTTAAAGTAATTAAAATTGTTTGCACATTGAACAAACAAACAAACAAAAGGTGATAATCAGCTGTATTTCAGAAAAGGTTGAAAGAAAAATGATGCTGTCTAAATAGTTCAGAATAGTCAGGCTTATTCTATAATATGTCTGTAGCAGTAGGATATAACAAAGGTAAAGATTTAAGGCATTTTTGACACCTTAAAGCAAAACTGTTAGCACTGCATAGACTTTCAAATCCAAAGAGGATTCAGCCTGCTCACTTACTGCCTTCCACATCTTCAAAGGACCATGGCTCTTTTTTAATCTTTCCACTTTGCTGTGAAGCCATAGGAAGTTATTGACTTTACAGGCAGTTTTAGTACACAATCAAGCAGAAAAAAATGCTGGTATACTCTGAGGCTGGGAGTTCAAATCATCTCTTTGTGTCACTCCCCTCTCTGAGCTGAGGCAGAATTTAAAAGTGCAGAACAAATGGTGAGCTGTTCTACAAGGTTTTGGTTTTTGACCCTCTTGTTGAGCCAAAATTCTCTGAAGACTTTCAGGGAGGCTTTGGGTACCTCAAAAATCTTCCAAATGTAGTTACAAGAAGCTTCCCATAATAATGTTTCTTGATTATAATTAGACATAGTTTGAACTCTGAATCTGAACTCTTGACTTCGTTCTTCTTAGAACAGCTTTGGAGTAAGTGGAGACTGAAAGGCTTCTAGCAAGCATAGTTTTGCTTCATGGTCAGTGTCTGGACAGAGTGCTGCCTGCTTTCCATTCAGGCTAAGCGTAAGAGCTCTTAAATTTCCCTTTGCTTAATTCCAGAAGGTGTTATTTGAACTGATACTTAAATCACCAACCAGTTTGGCAAAACTGGAAGGGTAGCTGAGACCATATGTTTGATTGGGTTTTTACCAAGTTCTGGGATCAGAGACCTCTCCCCAGTTTCACTGGGACTCAAGTCTCTCTGACAACTAAGAAAGAGATATAAACTAAATAGGAACAGAAAACCAAGAAGCCAGAAAGGGAACTGCTGGGAATGTGACCCAAGTGGATGCTTCTGGAGTCCCTTCTGCTCACAGTGCGTCTTGAGCTGAAGTTGGCCTCCACCATAGGATCCCCAGTGTGTAGAGGAAAGGAGGACTTTGTATCCATCCCTTGCAATTACATCTGTATGAAACAAGCTGTCACCAATGTCCCTTCTTCAGTAACCCTGAATATTAGCAGTTTGGGCTAAAGTCCAAATAAAGGACATTATAAAATAATATAAAATAAACATGATGAAAAGACTCAAGAATCCTACACCAAACAATATGTAAAGATCAGAAATTTGGTTTTGCTTTCTGATCCTGACAGTACTTTGGAAATATAACAAATCAGCTTGCCTGTGTCATACATCTCCTAGATGGCACTGGACTATCTTTCCTCCCAAGATCACACATGACCTTATTGTCTTTGGTTGTATGAGATGCCACAAGATACTCAGAGGAAGGAGTTCAACTGGATATTTTGTTTTCTCACTCATTTATTTGTTTTCTCCTACTCTTAGGTCCTGAATGATTCCTTGAAGAAAGCCTTAAAAATCTTGTGAATGCTGTTCCTAAATGGATAGAATTGCTGGCCTTTAGCAGAAGCTTCTGATGAAGTCTAAATAGTAAGACTTAAGGGAACATTAACTTAATTGGAAGGCATGAGGTCCTAAAAATACAGCAGTGATGACAAGTAATTTTGGATGTGCCCATTTTGGGACATCTAACCTGAAACCTTTAGAAAAGTCTTGATTTTATAGATGGGCTAGGTGTTCTTGTAAAATTTATATAGTAGAAACGTAAGAATGAAAATATTTTAAGCCTGTCATTATTTGGAAAGCCTTGAACTATAGCTTTAAGGAAATTATGAACTACATACCAAATAACTGAGAAGTAAGCATTCTATTTTATCTAGGTCTTATTTAGCATCTGTCTTCTCTGTTTAGAAGTAAGGACAAACAGCATTAATTAAATTTCCAAATGCTTCTAAATTTGGAACACTTGTGTATACCAGTTGAAAATAATACGAATGAAGGACTGAAAGCCTGTCTAAACATGTTCGAGGGATAAAAGTGTTGGAATCTACCTGAGCATTAGTTAATGTAGGAGAAAAATCACTATGAATTTGATATTGTCTTTACTTCTAATGGAAAGAAGGCACTTGGAAAGCACAGATAGCTACAGAATATATTGGTGATAGCTCTGTTTTCATGGCCTGAAATTATACTCTGTCCTCTATAAAAATGAGGAAAGACCTAACACTGTAAAAAGAAGACAAAACATATTTTCTGCATCTCAAGAGATAAACACTGCAATGCTAAGTTTTAAGAGGAAAGTTTGATACACAGCTGAATTGGGCCAAAGGGCTCACTGTCCCCTCAAGGGCCTTTGAAATCTTATTTTCTAGGAATCTTTGTCATGCCACAAGAAACTCAGAGGAAGGAGTTCAAATAGACCTTTTGTTTTGTCTTGCAATTTTTCACCTATTAGATCTGTGAGCCTCAAAGGAGTGAATTCATAAGGAGGATTTGAATGAGAACAGAGCAGTGCTCAGCTTTGTAAGGTTAAAGAGATTGCATTTAGTGAGCTGCAAATTAAACAGTTTGCCATATGAGATGGTAATCAAAAATATTGTGTTAAATGTCATCAGGATGGATGCAGGCTCAGTCTGGATGAGGTAGGAAGCTGTATGGCTGTGCTATTGCCATCATATTGTAGACACAGAGCACATGTATGAAAGCTACTGAACACTTTTAAGTGGAGGTGAAACCACAGTCTCATTTGTCTCATATTAAATGTGGGGTTTTTTTCCTTGAATTTTCATAGTTTTCTTGTAGACTTGGACATGATTTCTACCAATTTAATAATCCTCTGTGTCACACCTTTACATATTTGGGATTTATGAAGTCCAGTTTTCAAAAAAAAAAAAAAGTAACTTTTTCTCCTTCATTGGAGGCACCGGAATCTAAGAGTCTAATACAACATGCCTATGTTTGGATTTCTAGTAACTCAGTTTAGGATGTCAAAACTTTATCAGCCTTTGTCATCCCATGAAGAAAAGGCACTAGTTGTGTGCCTCTGCCCTCTTTCACTAGCATGCTAATGCCTTGCATCCTAGTGCTCTTCCCACTTGCATCTATGCCGTCAACCTCCTTCATGACACACTCTGGGGTGAGCTGGTCAAATTTTGCATTTGTTGCTAGAATTGTAGTTTGTGTCTTTAACTTTTCAGGGAGAGACCTGGGAAGAATTAATTTATTTCAGCTGAGGCATTATCAGCCTCCTCTCTAACAGACACTACACTGTCATGACCTGTCCTGTGCGTCTAACACTGATCTATTCATAGTTTTCTTATCAACATGCTGGGCAGGTTTTTATGCTAAATCATCTTTCTTCACTGGTCTCTACTTATACTGTAGCAAATAAAAAGGCTTAGATTAGCACAATGAGCAAATGGGTCCCTTTATGTCCTGCTTTCTCAATGTGATTTTCTGAGTGAGTTAAATGGATGGACTAGCAAAGCTGGCCCTGAGACAGACACATGCTGTGGGGAAGCTATCCCACAGATGAAATCTTGTTCTGCCAAACTGTTTGGTGTTTTGTGATACTGAGTAAGTGAGGTCAATGAACTTCCACTGGTGATGATAAGCAATGTTTGAACATGAGGCACCTGAGGTAAAAGATTGCCTAAGCCAGCAGTCAGCCTGAGAGCAGCCTGACTGAAACCCTCAGTATGGCATGTAGGAAGATCCACAGCAAAGCATCAGTCTGGTTGTTGCATGAAGTCTGTGGAAGCAGAGCACCTATAGGCACGAGCCTCAGCTGGGGACCCTGGGCTGCAGCAGCTGCACAAGCAGGGAGCAGCCAGTGAGTCTCTCATTGGAGCAGCTTACAAGGATAAGCAAGGAAACAACAGATGGAGACAGGCAGATGGAGGAACACCAGGAAACACAGAAAATATTAGTCAGCATCATAGGCAGTGACCTCAGCATACCAGAAGTCTGAGAGTTTTTTGTAAGCCTCTCAGAAAAGAAAGGCTTTAAAGAGAGTGTTAAAGAAAGATAACGAATTGTTTTGTAGATATTTATGGAGAGTGGCTCTTGAGTATCTATGAGAGTGGAAAGCAAAGCATGAATGTGTTTCAAAATTCATTCTGAGAACCTTTCAAGCTGTCTAATGGATGATTTTATGGGTGGGAGCCTCTTTAAGAGGCTTACTCTTGGTGCAGAGTAAGAGATATTAGAAGACCAGGGAATAATTCATGAAGAACATTCCTCTAAAATTGAAAGAGACAACCTTTAAGGCGTCAGTCTGGATAGATATGGATGAAGAAAATGCTGTGTGAGGGCTAGAGAAAAAGAAGATACACTTTTTGGAGTTAGGGCAAGAAAAGGGAAGGGAAGACATCATAGGACTTATTGGTAAGAGAGCATGGGGGGCTGCAGTGTGAACAGACAGAAGGTACTACCTGAGCAGCCCAATGTTTCTTCTGGCACAACTAGTCCAGATCACAAACATATCCTGTTGTTTTAGTGAGAAGGGAAATCAGGGAAGATGACTGCATTGTCAACCAATCTTACACAGCCCAGCCAGTCTTAATGTCCTGTCAGAGTGAAACAAAAAAAGGCTCAGAGATCCTGTCACAGCTGTCAATTTTCCTCACTGGCTGAAAAAGTATTGAAAGTCCTGGAAAAAGTGGGTGGCAGTGTACATTTCTGACGGACTGGTGGATGATGTTGAAAGACACCTGGAAATAACAGAGAACAAGGCAGAGTTTGGGGAAACCTGAGTGAAGGAGGAAAACTGATGTGGCCAATAGAAACATAGAAGGAGAGAAGTAAAAAGAACTCACTGGCAGCACTATTCAAGGGAGAAAGGGTGTTAAAAGAGGAACAGCTAGAAATTGAAGCAGAGAGGATCTCAGCAAGGATCTCAGTAGGAGAGGCTGTTGGCAAAGCTGCATTAGATATGGAGACACCCCCGCCTGTGTGAGAATCATTGTATAGAGGGACTGAAATGTGGAAGATAAGGAAGAGATGAACTCCAGAGACAGCAATTGCTTGGCGTGAGGAGAGAGAAGAGCAACGTATATAAGATTAGGGATGTCAGAATGAAAAAAAATAATAGTAATGATGGCATGTGAGAGTGGGGAGTGAGGGTAAGCAAACATTATGGATGTGTATGTAGGCAAGCAATTAAACCAGTGCATCTTTTGGTTCAGTTTCAGTTTGGATTCTGTGGCAACAGCAACCATTCTGGTTTGATAATGTTTTAAGCAAAATAACATTTCAAAATAGTTATGTAGTCTGGGCTCCTATTCAAGAAAAGTAAAATATTAAAATAAATTTATTTCTGATTTTATTTCAGCTTCCTGAAGGTAAAACTGTCGAAAGGAGAGGAAGAGGAGGCTGAGGTGACATCCTTGGGAGGTAGAAAATAGATTGTATTAAAAGGGATGGAAGATTAAAAAAGCCTTAAAAAACCCCCAATGTTGATAAGACATAAAATAAATAATATTTGTAAAAAATCCCATTCACACAGAGAGCAAGGGATGTATACACCTTTTATGCAGCCAAGCAAAATGCAAAATAAAGGAGTAAAAATCAAGTTTGAGAAAAAAGAAAAGCAACCCCTGGAAGAATTGTTAAATAGAAAAGTACAAAAAAGCAAATGTCATCACAGACAAAGTCACAAAGGTAAAAGTGGCAGAGCTGCTAGTTCAAGCAAGCACAAGCTCTTATTTTTACATATTTTGTAATTTAATATAACCTAATGATGTCTCAAACTCAAAACAATTCAGGTAATTCAAAGCTAATCCTTTGAAGACTGCAGGAACACAGTATATGCATACATTCTCCCAAGCATTCATTTGGCAGGGAGCCTAGAAAATGCTGGTGTTCTGTGAATGCTCACATGTAGCAGTGCACTGCCAAATTTTCAACAAGATGGTCTGTCACAAATTTGCCATTGAACGGATGGCACACCTAGTTGGCAGGCAGGATTAGTTGGGAAAGAGAATATATTTTCAACAGGGAAACTGAAAAAAACAACCTAAACCCTCAAACCCAACACCTTTTTCTCAGATTTTCTCACAATTTAAACAAGCAAACAAACAAAACCTTGAACTAAGAACCAAAGTGTTTGGGGATTTTGAGAAACAAATTTTAGTTATGTTCCCAGGTTTTTATTAGTGTGGGTGTGAATGGTGTCCCCCTTCTTCTGAAACATATGATGAAGAAAAGTCAAAGTTCAGGGCCTAACACTTAAATCTGGAAACCAGATGAAATCTTGAAATGTTTCAGTTTTTTTACTTATTTCTATTCTTTCTGCTTACAGTCTTGAAGTTTTTTACTTAAGAGTTCAGTCATCCAACTGAATTATGGCTACTGAACAAGTTCTGCAAGTCCTGTGCCTCAGAGTCAGGGTAGTAGGTGGATGACAAAAGCAGAAGAAGGTTTTATGGGGTTAAAGAGAAGCTGGTTCTTGGAGGGAGGGGAAGACAGCTTGTGGAGGAGCTGCTGTAAATTCTTTTCAATTTGAAATCTATAGGATTTGATCTTCTTGCAAGATATTTTGAGCCAGGTGCTAAGTTTGGCATGTCAGAAATTTTCATTACAAGAGACAGATATTTATGAGTTCAGCTGGATATTGACATCTATTAGGAAAAAAATGCTATGTATGGTTGGCTTGACTGGGCTATCACAGTGGAATAAAAGGTACTTTTTTCCTACTGGCTTTAGAAAGGCAAGAAATGTGTGTAGCACTCTCCTAATTCCCTCACTTTGTTTACTTCCTTAATTTGTCAAAAAATGTTGCATGCTCAGGAGACATCTGCATGCCTTTGGTGCAAGTCAGATGCCTGTCCATTTGTTCTTCTGGAGAAAAGTAAGGAAGTGTCCAAAAAACATCACTCTGGATAGACCTGCAAGAGGATGGTACAATGGTCATACCAGAATCCATGCTGGTGGCTCCAAAGACAATGTCATGGAGGAGAGAGCTGGTGGACATCTCTCTCTGGTAAATCAGAGTGGGGGAGGTAGCAAGATAGTGGCTGCAGTTTTGAAATTACAGAATCACAGAATCACAGAATGTCAAGGGCCAGAAGGGACCTCGAAAGATCATCTAGTCCAAACCCCCTGCCAGAGCAGGATCACCTAGACCAGATCACACAGGAACGTGTCCAGGCAGGTTTTGAATGTCTCCAGAGAGGGAGACACCACAAACCTGCCTGGGCAGCCTGTTCCAGTGTCTGTCACCCTCACAGGGAAAAAATATCTCCTTATGTTTATGTGAAACTTCCTATGCCTCAGCTTCCACCCATCACCCCTTGTCCTATCATCTGGCATCACCGAGAACAGACCAGAACAGAACAGAATGGCCTAGGTTGGAAGGGACCTTAGAGATCATCTAATCCAACCTCCCTGTCATGGGCAGGGATGCCTCTCAACTAGATCAGGGTAAATTCTGGTAAAAGAGCTGCGTTCAACCTCCTAACCAAAGTGTTATCACTTCTGAAGGATAACATAAATACGTTGAGCATACTCTATAGAGCTTAGTGGATTCAAGACTGAGAAGCTCTTCATATTTTCATACTATGAATAATGTAGAATATTTAACAACTCCTTAATATTGATGTTGGTGGCACACTGGTAAGCAATACTTAGCAAGTCAATGAGAATAATGTCAGACAAAGAGGAAGAAATCTTTTATCACAGATATATATTAATATTTTGCTAGCATTGTTGAGGGGTCTTTCTAGACTCTAGAAGGCAAGTTATTTTCCATGCTGATTTCCTCAGGATTAGTGTCAAGTCCTGTTATTGTCTTGTATCTCTACATATACTTATGCAAGTAGATGTGTTAATACAGTATTACATTGTATTGTTTAAAAATGTATACAGATGCCATCTGGTCCAGCTACTGTGTGGGCCAGTAATTGTTGTGTTCCTTTATTTATATAATTCTGGGATATATTTGCTGTCAGAATTTGGGGCTAATCACATCTTTGAGAATGGAAGGGTTTAGCTGGCTAGAAATCACAGAATCACAGAATGATAGGGGTTGGAAGGGACCTCTGGAGACCATCTAGTCCAGTCTGCCTTCCAGAGCAGGTTCACCTAGAGCAGGTTGCACAGGATCATGTCCAGGAGGGTTTTGAACTTCTCTAGAGATGGAGACTCCACCACCTCTCTGGGCAGCCTGTTCCAGTGCTCTGGATACCCTCAAAGTAAAGTTCCTCCTCATGTTTCGATGGAACTTTCTATGTACAAGTTTGTTCCTTTTACCTCTTGTCCTGTCACTGAGCACGACCGAAAAAAGGCTTTCCCCATCCTCTTGACACTCACCCTTTAAGTATTTATAAGCATTGATAAGATACCCCCCCTCAGTCTTCTCCAGACTGAAAATACCCATCTCCCTCAAGCTTTCCTCATAAGAGAGATTTTTTAGTCCCCTAATCATCTTTATAGACCTTTGTTGTACCCTTTTCAATAGTTCCCTGTCCTCCTTGAACCAGAGAGCCCAGAACTGGACACATTACTCCAGATGAGGCCTCACCAGGGCAGAATAGAGGGAAAAGAGAACCTCCCTTGACCTGCTGACCATACTCTTCTTGATGCACCACAGGATACCACTCACCTTCTTGGCCACAAGGGTACATTGTTGGCTGATTGGTTAACCTGTTGTCCACCAGGACTCCCAGGTCTTTTTCCACAGAGCTGATTTCCAGCAGGTCAGCTCC
Source organism: Megaceryle maxima (assembly GCA_024605025.1). NCBI lineage: Eukaryota > Metazoa > Chordata > Aves > Coraciiformes > Cerylidae > Megaceryle > Megaceryle maxima. Next base: position 100,037 of record JANHGN010020191.1, read on the forward strand.
TAACCTCTACTGTTACATTATTATTTATTACACAAATATTCACGTGGATAGGAACTGGGTGATCGAATTTGGAAATGGTTATTTTCTGTGTTTCCTGTTCTGTTTAAGCAACTTGGGCTTGAAAGCTCGCCCAGGTGTTCTGTATTTGTGTATGATTTTGATAATATTTTTTTGAACTTAGTTCCACCTGATTAGCCTTTACCTTCTAAGATATTGACTAAACCGCCACATTAAGAGAAATGTTGAATTCCTCTGTAGTATAAGCAAATATTTTTTTGGATTGTTTCAGACATATAAGTGTATACACATTTGCTCATGTAACATACATCACTGACTTGGTCATGCACAGATGCTTTGTGGATGTATCCATCCTGACAGTCTGTCCTTTCTTGCAGTGCAAAGGCAATGGGGGCCAGTGAGTAGCAGATGAAAGAGGAATCAAGGGACCTGAGTCCTGTTTATAGCAGAGCTACTGAGCAGGGTTGAATTGTTTAATCTCTTCCCCTTCTCATTTGCTGTCACCCTGTTCAGCTAGACTGTAAACTGAGTCAACTGTTTCCTATCATGTGTTTCTGCAAAGTATATCACAAGATCCCTATGTTAGTTGGGACCTCTGGGCACTATTGTATTATAGATAATTAAGTGTATCTCATGTTTTTAAATTGTTTCCAATCAAATTTTGTGTTAAAGAACTTTTTTCTGAATTCAGACTGCATGTGGGACAATAATTATTTATAATGATACTTGATACTATTCCTACAGAAGACAGGGTTGGTGTCACAGAGCTCATTAAGTTGCTTTGTATTAGCTTTTTATGAGCATTTTAAAGAAAGGATATTTTGAAAGTAAATAGGAACCTCCCATTTTAAGGTAGGAGACTTTGATATTAGGTCAGCTATGCTTCATAGCCAGGAATGTAACTGAAACTTCAGTGATACCTATTGCAGATGAAGTATCTCTATCAGCAAACCACCTTCCTATCTAAACCTTCTCTACTCCAGAGTAAAATGGAGTTTGAACTTCAGAAAGGACTATGGTGATTTCTCATCCCTCTCAACTGGGGTGGGTCATATCTTTAAGAATAAAAAGAGTCTTTATTCACATATGCAAGCACTGGCAAACATCACCAGCTTATGACTTTTTATAGGACAGCAGTGATCAAGTACTTCCCCTGCACAGTCATAATAGTGACCTGAGATAGATCAAGTACTCTGGAATTTGTCTAAGGGGCTTTCAGTGTTAGTAGTTCTTCTGAGACCTGAGGGTCCTTCTGAACATGTCCAGAGATTGTAACGTCCTGTGAAGGGCATTCACTTGGAAAACTAGGGTTGGCTGCTATGAAGAGGGCTATAGTTCTGAACAGACAAACACAGGTTAGAAATGTTGTAGAGCAGTTAAAATGCAAGATTTTTTACCTGCATATCATGGAAGGGAGCCAGTTATGTTGCATCATTTTCTACCTACAGGTAGATAAAATATTCCACATTTGGACTTTACTGAGTGAATTTAGAGCTTCCTTCTCAGTTCTGCAGTGCTACTGGTTGGTTTTTTTTGGGTTTTTTTTTGTTTTTTGTTTTTTTTTTTTACAATAAAATGTAAATTGTTGCTATTGCAAAGTGACTTCAACTCTACCAGGCACCTTTTGTTCAAAGCCTTTCATTTTTGAAAACCAAACAAATGAATCTCAACTTACTCTGTGGGAGTACAGATATGTTCTCTGGGCAGTTGATAGGCAAAGTTCTGATTCAGTGGGACTACAGAAGATGATTATGGAAGAAAAGGATATGGATCACATGTACCCGGTAGAAGACAAATTGACTCCAAACTAAGAATGATGGAATAGGCTTGAAAAATCCGTTTTTCTGAAGGAGGATATTCATACACAAAGACAGAAAAGAACTGAGATGTTTATTACCTGCCATTCCTTTCATGAAAACGTGGCCAATGGAAGGTAATGTATCTTAAAAACCTTCAGGTGAAGAGTCGTTAGAGAAGACTCTTCCTCTGTGGTTGTTTTGACTGCATGAAAGCAAAAGCCAGGGCTGTATTCTACCCTGTTAATGTGAACTGGATTGTTGTGGAACAGAAGGTGTAATGCTCACAAGTGCAAGGTACACAGCCCCAGCATGGAGGAAGATTCAGCTTTGTGAATCTCATAATTTGTGCACACAGCATAACAGCTCTGACTCGAGGAGCAAATAAACAGTTATTCAGCCCAGTGCAGAAAAAAAGACAGATCTAACTCTGGACAATAGTATGTGACTGAGAATGTGCTAGCAACTGGGGAACAGAAAAAAGAAATTAATTTCCATTCAGCTGCAAATAATAACATCTATACCATGATGATGTAGTCCTGCTGGCATTAGAATCCTTAGTCCAGTCTGGTTTGAGTGTGGGGATAGGAAGAGAAAGGAAAAAAACCCCACCATATTAAGTATATGGAAATTTTGGAAATGCCTGCGCAGACAAGCACATTGTCCTGAGATATTACTGGTGTTCAACAACTAATGAAAACTTTGCTTCATGGCTTTTAAAAACTACAGATGTTATTGTTTCCAATCCAAATGTCTACAAGAAAGACTCATGAAACCGTCAATGTCACACTCAATTACTAGACAGAAGAAGAGAGAAGTACCTTATTCTGAGCTAACCTCCTCAGCCCCTTTGTATCTCTCCTTATTTCAAGCATGTTACCTAGTGATGAAAGTGCCACTTATAGCTGAATCAAAGAGTTGCAGAAGAGCCCTTTGGAAAGCAATGAACTCAGACTTACTCAAGGTGATCAGACAACACCAGCCTCTCTTTCCCCATTCTTTAGACTTCAGTCTAATAGGAATTATTGCATTTTCTAACAGTTTGGTTCTTTTGTGTGGAGATGGAAGGAGGAGATGACAATGTTAGTAGACCTGTGGTTTGTAGGAGCTGAAAAATTTCAGTGTTTTCTTGACATATTTCTATTTTTTCAGAAAAGACCCACTCCAAAAATTCCATGGATTTTTACTAGAGAGCTGATTCTTACATATTTCTTTTTATTTGTGCTTGAGGAACATGCCTTTTAGTATGATTAAGGAATAATTAGATTCATTTTGAATTGTGGTAAATGGCAAGGCATTCTTTTCATAGAGTTTCAGGTTCTGCAATTGCATTTCTGCAGCACTGTCTAGCAGTCATGAAAGATTAGCTGTGTTTTCTCCTTCTGCCATGCAGTTCTCTAATCTGTCTGGAACAAAAATAGATCAATAAGTGCAGCTTTGTAGATTGCATCAAATGCTTCTGTGTGTTGCTTTGTAACTGTTGGGTCATTCTTGGATACATAGAGTTGACATATATCTCTTTAAGAATTATTCCCAGAAAATATGTGCTGTGCACTGTCAGAGGGGTGTTATCTTTCTTCTTTTTAAGTTCAATTTTCATAATTAGAACAAGATGAACAATAGCATCCACTCACAGAAGAATAAAGATGTGCTTGACTCCTTTTCTACTGCCTTTGAAAGATGAATAAGTGGGCATTTTCTTCAGCCTTGCTTAATATTCTGTCCCTCTTCACACCTTGCTCCATTTTTGAGTATTTCAATAGGGATGCATGAACAGCTTAGATAAGAGACAATTCCAGAAAGATCTTCAAAAGAAAAAAAGATGAGGCCAGGCAGCTTGGAGAATTCCTTTAGAACACAAAATGCAGGTGTATTTGGTGCAAGGTATTGGTGGTGATCTTTGTTTTGTTATAATTTAACTTTTCCTATGCATCCATCTTCCTTCCTTGCTTCTCCGTTTACTCCCTTCTTGTCACCCTTCCTTCCCTCCTTCTTCTCTTTCCCATCCTGTCCCTCCTTCCCTTCCTTTCCATCCCTTCCCTTCCCTTCCCTCCAGGAGAATTCATGATACTTTAAGATGATCCAACATCTGTGACAGAAGAAGATGTTTGCTTTCTATCTCATGTCTATACATCATCAGAGTAGTATAAACCTGCACATTACTTACGCAGTTGTTTCCTTTCTGGGGCATGGGGGATTTAGCAGAGTGACTCTTGTTGCTGTTAATGGGATTTGTTCAGCTAAAATCTTGTGCAAGCCAAGCCTTTTCAAAAGGCAGAATTTCTTCAGAAGTAGATAGACCTGGTTAAAGATTCTTTTGATGAGATATAAGGCAAGATCTTAGAGCATATCTAACAATTAAAGACTGTGGACAACTTCTCAACAGATAAAAGTGTTAATCTCACCTTTATGGCCATATTTCCACTTGGCTAATTACTTCCTGCTGTGTAAAATTCTTCCTATAATTTCACTTAAAGGTATTTTTTATGCTCGTCTAGAATGACTGTGCAATGTTATTGCATGATTTTGAAAGCTGAGCTCCTCAATTATCAGAAAAAATATTTGCCAAGTAAATGTTTCTATGAAAATTGTCATTATCCATTAAGTGATTTATTCCATGAGCAATATTTGCAGAGCTATGCAGCTGGTTGATTGCTACAAAAAGAAAAATTACTCTAATAAATTAGTTAAGAAAAAAAAGGTAAAAATTAATTAAGATAATGTATATGTTGGATAATATTTGTCCAGCTGTTGTTTGAAGGCTATCACCTTTCATTTTGGTGGGCTTACATACCAGCAAAGCAATCCCTATATAAATAGTTCTGAGTTTATCCTGTGATCTGCCATCCCTACTTGAAAAATGTTGTATAAATGATCATTATTATGATTGTAAATCAAACCCTATTTTCATTTGCAATAAAATATAATGGCATTTGAACAAGCAAGGCAGTAGGGCTGTAGATTAATTGAGTGCCATGTGGTCTGATGTGTGCATTTTGAGATAAAGCCTAGGTTGTTTGGAGTCTGGGAATAAGTGCCTGCCTGATGGAGGCAATCATTTGCTTTTTATTTTTGTAAAGGCCCTAAGTTTCTCTAAAATTAGAGATAATATAAATAAAAACCATTACATGGAATTTAGCAAGTTCAGTGAACAATATTTTCAACCATCACATCCCTCAAGAGTTATTTCTGGAGATGTTTTGTTACACTGGCCACAGATTACAAGACTCATCCTGTCCATAAATGTACTATATAACTTATGAGAATTAAGTAGTGCAGTTTTCAACCCAAACAAGAGAAAAAAAAATTGCTGTAAGTCTTCAGAAGTTTTTTCAAGCATAATTTAGTAGGAATTGTAATGCAACTGGACGATTTTTAATGTAAATTTAAGCATATGGTTATTATTTTATAAAAATCAGATTCAAAGTACTCAGCACCTTCAGGGCTCATGGCACTGCCACAGCTTTGCAAATACTACAAACATATCAGCTGAAAGGGGAAATATTTTAAATTTGTTGTAAAATGCTGAGTTTATTTCACTGATCCTGAATCTTCTTTTCCTTGGGACTTTTGAAGAAGAGCAGTGAAACATTTGGGAAACCTTTTTAAGCCTAAACAGGCAAGGGTGAAATGAAGGTAAAGGTGAAAGAAAAAAAAGAAGTAGTGGAGAAGAGAATAAAAAGAGTAATTGCACACACAAATTTCAGGCCTTTTTCTTCCTAGAAACTTGTTTGAAACAATTGACCTGAAATGATGGTGAAGTGATTAAACTGAGAGATGCCGCAGACATTAATGTCTGCTTGTATTAAAGGGGAATGATTCAGAAACCTTACAAATATGCAGGTAATCAGAAGAGCTATGTTTCAAGGTTGATGAATGCAAGATAGAGTACATTCAAATGCTCACAGACAGTGCTGGATTCATGACCATCACTTGGATAAAGGAGCAGGGAATCAACATTGACAGCCCAGTAAAACATCTGCTTAGTGTGATGTGATAGCTGGGAATGCAGATAAAACATTAAAGTAATACAAAAAATTGTAAAACCATTCTGTATATCAGCAATATCTTCTCAGTTAGGCTATTATACTCACTTCTTGTCATCCCATCTGAGAAAGGTAACAGAAGAAGCTTGGACTTGGGAAATATAGGCAAAGTAATCTTACAAAAAATTAACAAAAAAGACTAAAAAAGAAAAGAACAAAAAGATGTTTTTAAAGGAACACAAATCTTTGAAACTGCACCTTCCAGTGATACTCGGGAATGAAATGTGTGTTAAAGGAAAACCAAACAGCTAATCAGCCAGCAGATGATGGCAGTGGTTGCAAAACTGGAGCATCTGAATGACTAAATGATTTGTCAAGTGAGGGTATGAGAACTGTTAGCAGTCCTCAGGTATTGATGAAGCCTCTGTTTTTTTCTTTTTAAAACAGAACAAAAGTAACAAAGACTAAAGGACCTCTACTGAAAACATAATTCACTTGATATTTTCCACCATGTGCTCCTAAAACACTAAATTCAGCTTGCTGGAGGCTGGGGCACAACTACACTCTTTCCCCTTCATACTGATGAAAACCTGATGAAGAACATTTTCCATGAAGCTTCTGCTATCCCTCATCCCCTATGTGCAGATGCCAGGAAAACTAAAGGCTGAAATATCTTCTTATGACAATAGAGAATAGCAAGATTTTGTTTCCCTCCACTTATGCTTGGACCTGATCCCACTCTAACTGATTGCAGTTATGTGCTTGCAGATGACTGAAACAGGAATAAATTCTGTCTGTTGAACACAACTTTTCCATCAATGTTACATTCTCTAATGACAGAACTTCACAGAATTATATGGAGTTATAGTAGCAGAAAAATTGACTCAGAATCTGTGAATTAATCAGCCTGTTGTTTGCCTCTCTTTTAATTCTGATAGTAAAGGGCTGGAGGATATGTGCTATTTACTGTTTCATTTGGTAACTCATTTGCTTTCTGTATGTAAATTAACTGTAATGGTTTGTGTGTTTATTCATTTCCCAACTAACACACTAACACTTGCTTCAGCATGTCCAGCCTCTTGTAGGGGTATCTTCTCAAGCACTGAAATGTTAATTCACAGATAATACCAGGTACTAATATGAAATAGAGTTGAGGTATAGAATTTTTTGCCACCTTTTTCTTTCCTGGAGCTACAGATCCTTGCTCCAAAGGCATGACATAGTAATGCAGCTGGGAATATTTCAAAATAGTCATCATGAAATATGAAACTTCTCTATGCAAACAATGCCTCCCAAGAATTCAAGTCTGGTGAAACAAAAGCTTATCTTCCAAAAGTTGGGACATGTACTTAACAGATTCTACCAATCAGGCATTCACAATTTATTAGGAATAATTGTTTAGAGATGAAATGTTTTTTGAAAGGTTTATTTTAGAATTATTGCTTTTTCTCCCATTACTCACCTTTAAGACATTCAAAACCATCAGATCCTTGTGATGGGTCTAAAATAAGATAATTCAAACTGGAATAGATATGAAAAAAGATGGGAAGCACCAAGATGTGGGAGGTGGGGATTGCTGGGGTTTTTTGAGGGGTGGGTGTTTTGTTTTTTCTGGGGGAGTTTTTTGTTAGGTTTTGGTTGTTTTTTTTTTTTTTTTTTTTTTTCGTGTGTGGCTTTGTTTGTTTGTTTTGTTTTGTTTGGGTTTTGTTTGGTTGTTTTAGTTTGGTTTGGTTTGGTTTGGTTTTTACCCTCCATTTTGGGCATATATTTGTCAGGATAAACTCAGTTTACCAAGCACAAAGGAAAAATAATTGCTTGTTCACCAGACAGTCTAATATTGCACAGTTCTCAAAAATACATCTCTGGTAGAGGATATCTTTTTATACAGTCTGATTTTCTATGGCACAACTACAGTATCATTGTGTCTCTAGGCTACTGCTTTATCACTAGCACATTAATCCTACCAAATGTCTGTTACACACTGTGCCATGGAAACTCTGATGAAAGAAAATACACAGAGCATAACTTTTTCCAATCTTTTGACCCTGGTAGCCTATAAGTTAGTTGAAATGATTGAAACATACAGGTAAAGGAAATCAAGATTCTGAGCACCTCCTGAGGACTGGCAGTGAGACACACAACCTTTTGTTTTCAGGTAAAATCCAGCCTATTGTAAACATTTTCTTATAAGCTACTAAAAAAATGGCAATATATGAAAGGTACAAAACCCATTTAATGGGATTCATACACAAAATTTCCTTGAAAACTGCTAAACTAGCCTCTGGATGAGGAGGGAAGCCTTCTGCACCCTGTCCATAAAGAGCCTGGTGATGGCATGGTCAAGGAGATGGTAATGGAGTCATTGGACAAGGAGATGCACCTCAAATGGATTCCTGTTTCTTCTCTCAGTCAGATGTATGTCAGTGGTTATTTTGTCTTGCCCATAGTTCCTTCCTGTGAAGCAGAAGTTGTGGTGAGTACCGTAGACATTATGGGACAACTGTGTGCCACAGTGGGGATGCCCTTGCATAGGTGGGACACTCTCTGAGCCATGGTCGCAGATGCATGATGTTGTTAGCAATGAAAAGAGTGGCGGCTTCCCACCCTAGGACTCAGCCCAGTATATCATATGCTACAAGTTGACAAATGGAGCTGCTGTTGCTTGTTTTCTGCAGTGACAAAAATTCTTGAAGTTATTTTACACACACACACGTACACATACACACTCAAAGGATCTTCAGTAAGGAGATGCTTGAAGAAACAGCTGTGGGGCTGTCAGGAGTCCCTTACAGCCAAACTGAAAGATGGGTAGGTGTTTTCTGTGCTTCTGAGGGCACTTGCTCTGCTCTCTGAATCCTTCTAAATCTTCCGGTCTTTTAAAGAGTATTCTCCCTAGAGACCATAAAGACACTTCAAAAGAGATTGCTTTCTCCTCCTCCTTTTGAATGCAGTAGATTTCACCAAGGATGAGGAATTTTCTAAAGACTTTGCCTCTTTTTACATTCAAATACACAGAGGCTGAACTGTGTGCTATACTAGCGATATAGCCAGTGTGTTTTGCTTTTGGATGGCACATGTTGCTTTCCAGCAAGAACATTATGTTTATTTGTCAAGTGGAATTGCTCCTTCCTAGCCTAGGGTTATGAGAAGACATTTTTGATTAAATGAGGAAACAAATGAATAGTTTCCATAGCCCTTAACTGACAGAATCCCAGTTCAAGGTTTAGCAGAACTGTATAGGGAAAGTGGTGTTTGCTGAATGCCCCTCGCTAAAATATTGACAACTTGTCACAAAGTCAGGAAGATGCCAGATGTCTCACTTACTGTAAAAACACAGTGAGTTTAAGAAGTATGGGTAATTTCCAGATGAGCTGTAAGATACTGAGAGATTATGATTATTATTATTATTAATAATAATATTTTTTTTCTTTCGTTGGTAATGCTTTATTTTTTACTAAAGCATACCTTAAAAAAAGTCAGAAACAAAGATACGGAGCGAAGTCTGAAACTAAGGTAATCTTCCCCTGCTGGTTATCTTCCCCTTTAAAAATGGCACACACTGATTTTTAGATACCTTCAGAAGTCAGTGATGTTCTGTGCACTTCTGGGAAGTGGCATTCCCCTTCATATATGATCTTAAAGGCAGATCTGAATTCAGACCCTTGCTTTGTATGCAGTGAAGATTTCCACAAGTACAGCTTCAGATTCCTCCTGCATGGGAAAACTAATGTTTTGGTAAAACTGACCCTGTAACATCTGTCATGGTTGATACCCACTGACCAGGGCAGTGGGTATTAACCCAAGGATGAAAGGTAGGCAAAACATAGTTATGGTCTTGGTGATTTTTGTTCAGTTATTGCCTATCAAGGCAGTTGTAACCAATGTACATTTGAGCAATCTCAGGACTGACGGGTTTTTCAGAGATCAAGATGATGTTATTCTACCATTGACTCTTTGATCAGGGTCTGGTACTACTGGACTTCAACCTCACTCAAGGGAATATGCAAACGTTTCACTACTGAACCTGAGTGTGGTCAAGAAAACACATCTTTCAAACTGGTGTGTACATCCCCATCTGCACTGAGAATATAAAAGAGTATATCTGATGTAAAAGATAAATTTTGGGATTTTTCAATGGTAGAAATGTTATAAAATAACACACAAAATTGGGAAGCATTTTGACGTGGACTGATACCACCTATGTAATGCCACAGATCTAGCTGGGCTACTCTGGACAAAATTATTTTGTCACATATTTATAGAACTCAAACTGGAAGAAAAATAATCATTATTTTATTGTAGACTTTACTTTTTCTCTTTTTTTTTTTAGTGGATATTACCCTTTTGGCTGCAAGCTAGGTAATTGAGAGCTAATAGCTTGAATACTGCCTAGTTAAGCTGTTCTACCTGTGAAAGTGCTTATTCTATGAACATGGCTTCACTGAACAGAGCACCAAACACCTGCAGCTTTAAGAGACTTATTAGTTCTCATTTGGAAAAGGAAAAGGGAATCTGGTAATGTAATGAATGTGATTTCACTGAATTTTTTACACTACAAATTTTAAATGCTTGATGTCTGGCTTTTGAGAGAGGTTCCACATTTTGCAGCAAGTTTATGTAAGCTGTGGACAGAAAGATATTTGACATTACTGTTGTCTACTAATCCCTCAAAAGGTTGTGGTTTTTTTTTTTTTCTAGTTTCAATATCTTCAAACCTGTCTTTGGAGAAGTCTCAGATGCTTTTGTGTGGTGCAATGGTCACACCCAGTGGCCAGTTGGGTTAATCACATATGTGTATTCCCTGTGGATATCTGAGGTAGTTTATTCCAGGAATTTCTTATCTACTATGACAGCTTTGAAGCTAACTCGATAGCAGGAAAGTCATGTATGTCCACTTTCACCTCAGGCTTCCTTCCTGTCTGATCAAAATGAAGGTCCAGACCACTCATGAAATGATTAGCAAAGAGCCAATGAAACCCCCATGGAGTCTGAAATTCTTAAAATTAGGATCTTTCACTATAATGAGCTGGTGTTTTAAAAGAATGATTCAAGGACAGACTGAAAAAAAATTGGTATTTTTCATTAGTTTAAATTCAGCTTTCTTTTAATTGTAGAAAGCCTGAGACCTTTGAACATGTGCCTGATTCTTCTTTTTTTTTGGTATTATCAAGGTAATTTTAAAAAAAGAACATTTTTCTTTCCTATAAATGAAAAATGTATGTAAGTATCATGGATAAAACAAAAGAGTTGCATACACATAATCCACCCCCCTTCTCCCAGTCCAACTACAGCATCCTCTATTGACATCGCAATGACACTAATGTTTTTTTCCCAATGTAGGCCATTTTGTCAAGGTCCCTGTTTCCAATCAGTGTCAGCAAATGACACATGGGTGGGAAAACTACAGGCATGTTCAGAGGAGGTAGCATTGAGGAAGCTGATTTTGGGGTGGGAGGATGGCAGATCCAAGTTTCAATGGGGAAAAAAGGGAGAGATTGCTCTTCATACAAACCCTTGCTTCAAGGCTCCCAAGGACACAGAGGTTAGTTCTCTTCCCTACATAACATATGTGAAAGTGGTCTCCTCTAAAGCCCTGCATGGCATGATAGGGTTCATTTACACAGAATGTCAACTGACTTAATCAAATAGCTAAATTTGCATTACCTAACTTTGATGATTTGCCCCAAATATTAAAAAAAACCCCAAACATTGCACCAAATCCATAAATGAGAGATAGTGTTGTTTTGTTTGTTTGGTTGTTTTTTTTTGTTTTGTTGGGGTTTTTTTTGTTGTTGTTGTTGTTTTTGATTGTTTGTTTGTTTGGGTTTTTACCAATTCTCTCACTTTCTTTGGAACAGACAATACCTGTCAATAATTACACATTTCTCTTCTTCTACCTACAGCATCTGTTACAACTGCTACTCAATTCTGCTTGCATTTTTTTTTCCCCAAGAACTGGAGAAGTTGCTCCACTCTGATATGAAAAGCTCTGATCCAGCTTCAGCATGATGAACTGGGTGCTGGTATCTGCAGGAAATGAACCAAGGCTTTCATCATCTTTTTCTACTAAGGAGCTTCTATACATTTCCTGGTTGAGATGCAGACCTTGCATACTGCATACTGACAGTAGTCTTGCTTACTCACTTCTCCCTCACACACCTTTCACATATAGTCCACAGTCTCCCATGGCTCCATAGGCCACATTAGACAAAGCAGAAAAGCCATTCAACACAGCTATTTTTGGAAGAACTTTGAATTCCCTTTCTTTGGTGAAACCTCCTTTTGTGCTTAGTTCACTGAAAAAATCCCAGCTTGTGACACTGTGGACATTCAGAGAGTGACTCCACAAATTCTCATTTCAACTGAGACAGTCAACCTGGATGATGAATTCTGGGGATTCTGCAGCAAGTTGGGATGTTATATGTCAAGAAGGCCTCCCAAAACCCATGCACTAAAATATTACATCTGCTTCTGTACTGGATTTTCTTGCACCCTAAGCCTGGAGATATTCAGTGCAGAAGTTTGTGCTTGCTTTTCATTTTTGCTTTGCAGGTCACATTTAAATGAAACTTCTATGCTGGATCAAGCTTGACAAAAAAAGAACAGTTATACCTCAAGAAAAAACATTGGCCTACTTTTTGTCTTAGTTCTCATATTGATTGCTTGAAGATGTAGGAGATATAAAGGGACTCTGTCAGGTCCTCTTTACCCCCAAATTCAGATTACAGTCAAGAATAAACAAAACATTTGGGAAAAAAAACCCCTAAGTTTAGTGAAAGTTTTTGTGATCTAATAAAAACAAAAATAAGAACACTTAAGTAAAAATACTTCAGATGCAAGTCCTTTCCTGTGCTGCAAGACAGTGCTAGTGCATGGGATTCACATAGGAAAACTTTGTATAAACAAAATTAAACCATTCATGCTACTTTCTCTGACTAAACAGAGTGAAAAGAATGTTTCCCTACTTCTAGGGTATTGATATAATCCCATTTAAAGCTCCAGTTGATATGTAGGTCTATTTACGTGAAGCGCCAACTCTTATTTAAAGATTAATAGGCAATGGTGAAAGATGAAATGATTTGTAAAGTTATTGCTAATTTAAATGACCTAATGTAGGAGTAAGTAAATAGAAAAGGAGTAAAGAAGACATGCCTGTGTGTGTTACACATACACAATAAAGTCTCCTTTGCTTTGTGTTTCCCAAATAGATCTGTTATGGTGTTTTGAAGAGGGCTAACCTCTTCCTAATGCAAATGTGAAATCAGATTTAGTGAAGAAATATCCAGTTACCCAAGGCCCCACTCTTTGTGATGAAAGCAGACCAGGGAATACCTCTGAGTTGCCCCTGTTTTCAGCTATGACATGGTCCAGCAAGTGAAGAAGGCATGAGAGAAACCCTTCACTTGTCAGAGGAACGTGTTTGCTGCACTTGCTATAATATCTGGGGTCAGGCCATGGATATCCCCACTTTTCATCTCCTTTCTGAAGAGGGTCCTGTTGGGAAGCCGGCCGAGTATCGACAATCACACCAATATGGCTACATGCCGATCCGTTTATTCTAACTGCGTCACTTACTTATATAGTGGTT
>JANHGN010020191.1:122066-132289 GCA_024605025.1 Megaceryle maxima
GCTGGGATTGTTCAGCCTTGAGAAGAGAAGGCTCAGGGGAGACCTAATAGCCACCTTCCAGTACCTGAAGGGAGCTTGTAAAAAGACTGGAGAGGGCCTGTTTAGAAAAGCCTGTAGTGAAAGGATGAGGGGCAATGGTTTTAGATTAGAAAAGAGTGGATTTAGATTACATGTAAGGAAGAAGTTCTTTAATGTGAGGGTGGTAGAACACTGGAACAAGTTGCCCAGGGAGGTGGTTGAGGCCCCATCCCTGGAGACTTCCAAGGTGGGGCTTGATGAGGCTCTGAGCAACCTGCTCTAGTTGAAGATGTCTCTGCTCTCAGCAGGGGGGTTTGACTAGATGACCTCTAGAGGTCTCTTCCAACCCAGACATTTCTATGATTCTGTGATGTTTGGCAACAGTCCTGATTTCAGAGGGAGTTGGACTCAATGACCTTCAGACATCCCTTCCAACCAACATCAGTTTTGCAATATAAAACATACTATATTTAATGCCTTGGCTTCTAGATCACTGCAAACATTGAAGGCCCAGCCTGAATTTATGAGGACAAGAATCTTCTTAGGACATGGAAAAAACTGAGCTGCTGAAACTTCTGCAAGGCTTATTTGCTACAATTTTTCTCATGCACTAGTAGAAGAAGATGTCTGTTTGAAAGCTGCATAAAAGGCATGTCGGGGAAAGAAGCCGCAGTTCATGTCACCAGAAACAAAGGCACCTGTTCTGCAGTAGTGCCCATACACCTCCTGTTTCTGGCAGAAGGACTTGCCCAGAAAGGGAGGGTGCTTTGTCTTGTCCTGTGCTGTCACAATAACAAACCCCTTGCCTTCCTAGGGGCAGGTCTAGGTCATGTCCTTCTGGAAAAGAGGTGGAAGATGGAGATGGAAAGAGGAACTGTGAGTGGCACATGGATGTTTTGGGGGAAACAGTGGAATGGCATGGGAAAATGAGAGAAAAAGGGTCTCAGAGAGCCAATATCAAAGGGAGTCTGGGACAGGGGAGGAACTGCCACCTGTGAAGGGAAGGTAAGGAGAATAGGTAAAGTGTGACAGGGCAGTGATGTGTCCTCCACTCCTTGGTCTCGAAGAAGAGAGTGAGCTGTGGGGTGAAAGTGTGCATGCATTACAGGATGGGGCACTACACAGAAACATGGGGCTGAGAGAGGAGGTGGGACAGAGGAGTCAGGAGGAGGTGTGGAGAATCCCTGAAGTAGATAGGGTAAAGAGACCAGCAGGGAGCTTGTTGTGTGATGCGTGATGAGCAGTGCTTCTTGCACTCTGACCTATGAAAGCAGCAAAGCGTGCAGCCCACAGGGTGCATAGGGAAGGCAGAATAAACGTGTGTTGTAGTGGAGCAGCCTGCCACCTTCCCAAGCTTTGGGCAAGGGGCAGGGAATGTAGAGGGTTTCAGGAGAAAGGAATCTAATTCTAGAGTGACCTCTCTTCATCTTCCTTTCCCCCCATTCTTTATGTTTATTTGTGCAGTTAGGTATTTGATAGGTGGTTTAATATATTAATTTTATGTATGTCAGGGTAACTCTATTCCTGATTGAACTTTATTGAATCCAAATCATTATTAGAAAACTGCTTTATAAATAACCCTGGACTGAGAGACACTTTCCACTTTAAATACAAAACAACCTGCTTCTAAGCTGCTGCATGTTTTCTTGAAATGCAAACACAGGCAGCAGGCACATCATTGTTAAACTAATTAAAGTTTAAAGAAAGACCTTTATACATACTAGTGTAGCTAATTTGTTGTCACAGGATTGTAATTCATTAAATATATTTTCTATTGTTAGTAAATGAATAATAAACAAAACAGCATATGGAATTTGTCAGCTGATAAGTCAAGATGGAAAGAAATGTCTTTACTGAGTTTCTAAGTAATGTTTTCTGCACAGTTTCTTTTCTGGATAAATGGCTAGAAGGTTACAGTCTAAATAAATATGATGGACTTTTCTTGCAGATGCCCTTCTGTGCTGAGCTGCAGTGTTCCCATTCCATTAAAAAAAAAAACCCCAAAACTGAAAACCAATGTAAAAGCAACTGCTGCTTAATGGAAATTCAGACCTCTGTATTGGAGAAAAAATTTGAAGATGATGTAGAGAAAAATTTGACCAAATGTCTGGAAAAGTGTCAAATTACTTGCAGCAGTTTGATTTAGAATAGATGCATGAAATGATTTAACCCAGGAGACCATAGCTGTTTTCACTGCTATGTATCTGCCCCATTCTGCTTGCAGGGGTGGCTCAGCTGCTCAAGCAGCATCAACTGAACTTCTATGCATTAAAACACAGTATTTTGAGAAAAGCCAAAACTGATGCCACCTGTGCTGCTCCACCCAAGATACTGCTTCATGAGCATAGAAGCCACCTAAGCACTTGCAGCAGGAATATCTGTAACAGAGACAGGGCAGACTGATGAAGGCAGAAGTCACTGTGCAGTAGCAGGATTAGGTGCTCCTATAGGTGAATAGAATAGAATCATAGAAACATAGAATCATAGAATCATTAGGGTTGGAAAGGACCTCTAGGATTATCAGGTCCAATCTTCATCCTAACATCTATCTATCCATTAGACCATAGCCTCAAGTGCTACGTTTTTTAAACACCTCCAGGGATGACGACTCCACCACCTCCCCAGGCGGTCTGTTCCAGTGCCTTACCACTCAGGGAAGAATTTCTTCCTAATATCCAATCTAAACCTCTCCTGATGTAACTTGAGGCCATTTCCTCTCATTTTATCATTAGTAATTTGGGAGAATAAACCAAAACCAGCCTCTCTACAACCTCCTTTTAGGTAGTTGTAGAGAGCAATAAGGTCTCCTCTCAGTCTCTTCTTCTCTAGACTAAACAACCCCAGTTCCCTCAGCCTCTCCTCATAAGGCATGCTTTCCAGACCCCTCACCAGCTTTGTAACCCTTCTCTGGAATGTCCTTCTTGTACTCTGGTACCCCAAACTGGACACAGTACTCAAGGTGTGGTCTCACGAGTGCTGAGTACAGGGGCACAACCACCTCCCTACTCCTGCTGGTCACACCGTTTCTGATACAGGCCAGGATGCCATTGGCCTTCTTGACCACCTGGGCACACTGCTGGCTCGTGTTCAGCTGACTGTCCACCAGCAACCCCACGTCCCTTTCCTCCAGGCAGCTCTCCAGACACTCCTCCACAAGCCTGTAGTGTTGCCTGGAGTTGTTTTGACCAAAGTGCATGCATGACTTGGCGCTTGGCCTTGTTAAACCTCATCCCACTGACCTCAGCCCATCACTCCAGCCTGTCCAAATCCCTCTGCAGAGCCTTCCTACCCTCAAGCAGATCAACACTCCCACTTAATTTTGTGTCATCTACAAATTTACTGAGGGCACATTAGATCCCCTCATCCAGGTCACCAGTAAAGATATTAAACAAGACTGGTCACAAAACTGAGCCCTGAGGGACACTGCTTGTGACTGGTTGCCAGCTGGACTTAACTCCATTTACCACCACTCTCTGGGCCCAGACATCCAACCAGTTTCTAACCCAGCGAAGAGTCCACCTGTCCAAGCCATGAGTCACCAGCTTCTCCAGCAGAATCTGAGTTGTCAGGCCAATGTGGCACCCTTGAGCACTAAATTCAGTTTTGGCAGTAGTTTATTGGTTGTGTTATGGTAAGTGTCAGCCTACTGCACAGGGGAAATGTCACTTGGTGCACTATATCTGCTAAATTTCCTGGGAACTATGTGGGTGTCTGCACTGAGACTGGAAGGAAATGAAAATGACCGTCCTATGAGTACAGATTTTTGAAAGTGTTTTTTATTCCTACACAAAGTCAAGTCCTCAGTGAAAAGTTATCTGATGGGTACTGGGTGCCAGTACTTCAGAGACAAATTTTATAGCATGGGTTTGGAGGAAGCTGAAGCTCCAGAGTTTTCTTGTCTTCTTATTTTGCCTCTGGCCAACCTATTGCCTTTTTCTTGGCATGAATGGTCTCCTGGATTTCTTCACAGATTCTTCCTCTTATGTTTGAATTCCTGTCCGTGGCAGGGAAGTGGACTTTCAGAGTCCAAGTGTTTTTTTGTTCCAGTGGGGATGGGCTTATGATTTCCCTGTGACTCAGGCTGAACCAAGCTAATTGTAGTAGTCTTCTGAGCATTTACTTGATAAGGAGACTCTCCCTGAGCCATCATTTCAGAGCATGTAGCTGTCTATCTCACCTCTTTTCCTTATCATGTTAAAACAAGCGGTTCCGTGATTGTGGTGCTAATCAAGATGAGGGTCCTTGTGGATTTGTGCTCAACAACTCTCTCTCTTTGCAACAGCCCAGTCTGTCCTTCTCATGCCCCTTCTGCCACTGTTAATGCAATCAGTGTTTTAGGTCCTCTCAGCATTTTCTAAATGCCCTTTGGTTCCTTTCCTCCCTCCTGTAGTCTTAAGCGCTCTCTCCCATCCAGTCATCCACATTGCCTCCATTTCTATCCCATATTCACTCCCACACCCTTGGGACCCTGCAGGATTTGACAGCTCCAGTGGCTGGGCTGCAGAAGTGTGCACGGGGACAGACAGCTGCCTAATGGGGACTGCCAAACAAACTAGCTGCCAAACAGGACAAATAATGAACTAGCTTTCCCTATTGTTCATCAGCAGAAGGGTGGATATCACCTCTTTCCTCATCTTTTGAATTTCCCAAAGTTGTAAAAATTTAATACATTTTTGTTGCAGCCTCTTTGTCAAATTTGGCTGGAATCAGGATTGTCCTCTCATGTTTCTGACAGAAAGGTGAGCAGATAGGCATCCAAACAGCATGAGTGTTTAAGCTGCTTTTGCTCTGGACTGCTTAAGACTCTGGACCACATAGGAGCATCACTTTTTTCCCATTTTGGTATTTAGTGTGTCCTACTGGTGTTTTGCCAGCGTCCAGAAATCCTAATCAAGTCACAGAGGACTCAAAGCTGTATTTCCCTAGTGTCCAAGAATTTGTGTTTTTTCTCCCAGTCCTCCTTCTGATAATTTTCTATTGAAATCAGTTTGGACAAATAATGTCTTTCTATATGGCAAAAACTTTTGGAAAAATTATGAAATAAAATAATTTATAAGGGCACCAAATAGGGCCTTGTTTTCTCAGCCTGAATCATATTTTATCTGGTCAGTGAATGGATCTTTGTATTTTAACTGGGACTAGACATTGACCAAGTATATCTATCTAGTAACTGTTTGTGCTTTGTGCTAAATAAAAGTTGTTAAAAGGACTAGAGACTAGTAGAACCAGTAAAGCAATCACTGCATTATCTTACAGCTTAGTTTCTGAAGTATAGTTAGAAATACAACATGCTTATTAATAGCCAAAATAATAAGTTATAAAAGTTATCCTCTTGAAGGATCTGGGAGAGTGTACTATCAAAGCTGGAAACTGTCAGTGAAAAGAACTTTTTTTACTAAAAAGATGTGAAAGATGTACTAAAGAGAGTCTGATTCCTGATACTGATAACACTGTCACATGTGTGCATGATGGATATGATTAGTACTGTCAAATATAGACACTGGTTAATGCTCTCTTTAATTATCATTGAAGTGTGCATTGCATTAGCATGAATGAGATCTATGCCTTGTAGAGGGAGAGGAGCAGAAGATGGCCAAACAGAGACTGTAAATGTGTGTCCAGTAGTAGAACACCTATCTCGCTGCTTTTAAGATGCTTGAGCAATAAATACCTTGGGATTGACTGTGGCATGTAGATCCTAGTAAGATGGGAGAAAGGAGGAAAGGAGCTCCGGTCAGATGAAAGGTACTATTACCTTGCACTAAATTACTCACCTCATGTTGTAGGAACAGGACAGACAGGGAGACTTGAATTTTAGCTTTGTCTTGAAGAAGTAGGGATGAATGTAAGTTGTTAACAGAGGTTATAATCCAAGTTTCACAGTCTTTGTTCTTTTGCCTGCTTTAAGTATACCAATTTAGTCATCCAGAGCAACTTCCTTCAGGTCTCAGCAGACCTTCTGTGGTCCCACAGTGCCAGCAGTGCTGCCCATTGTGCTGGCCTGACGCTACTGGAGCTCACCCACATCAACTCTGTGCCATGAACACAGCTTACTGCTTTACTATTGTCACAGGAATTTTGTCTACCTGAGGGTTGCTGTCTGCCTCTTTCTAAGACCTAGCACCTTCTTCTGGGCATGCAGCAGTCACCTACCCTATTTAATTCATGGGTTCCAGTTTAAAGACACCATTCAGTGGAGTTAAAGCAACAAATGGGAGCAGAGTTTAAACAGAGCTAAACACTCTCTGCCATTACCATCCTCATAACACCTCTTGTTTTTTAGATAAACTTGGTTGAAAATTTGTATGCAAAATATTTTGCATATGTTTAAAAGTAAGCAAGCAGTTTGAATTTAAAGCTGAAGCAAAGCACAAAATGTAAATTGAAACAACTTTCTTTGTTGACCTTACCACTGACAAATGAAAAGAAAAAAATAATTAAGTTATATTTTCCCGTGAAAAAGCATTTTATAACAAAAACTCATTCTTTAGAGAAAATGATTTTTCAGTAAAAATATTTGACCAGGGGAAGTTTCAAAATAAAAAGCAAAATGTATGGACTTACAGTTTATTGTTTACTGTCCAGTAATATATACTTCAAATGAAAAGCAAAAGAAACCTTCAGCATGTAGAGTAGAGGGATGGAAGAAAAACCAGAAGGAACTGACAGGCACAGGTTGAAGAATATTTCATCATTCAGCAATATCAGCTGACAGATTTTTCTGTAGCTTACTAGTATCCAAAGCCTTTTGTATCTCCATTTTCACCCACAGTCTTTCATTCTGGAAGTTGAGAATTGGTTCTCTAAGATTATTGCTTTAGCTATTTTGAAATATTGCTACTAGAAATTATTGTTCCTGGTAATTGTGAGACTTGGAAGGTCACAGAGTGATTTCATGGTCCCCCATGAGTCATGGTACAGTTAGAGAGGTGTTTTACAAATTCAAATCAATAAGGTTATGCTTCACTATAGAGGGGCAATCAAAAAAGGTTGTAACCCTGAAAAAGAGCACCATTTATTAAGTCAACAAATACTTCTTTTTTTGTCTTCTGGAGTTATATTACATTTAAAAACATTCTGATCTATTTCAATATTAAAAATAATTTGCATTAGGTTACTATGTACATGAATATAATTGGCTTGGAGTAAAGGAGAGAAACTCTTTACCTGACTTTCTCCAAAACGTAGGTTCCTCTGTACCACAAGAACTAAAGGAACAGCACAAGATAAAAAATACTGCAGCTAGCTGTGTTTTCTCAGAAATTCAGAGCGGTACAAAAGAATCTTCAGGCAACTATTTTGTTAAAAGAGCAAACCCTGAAGCTGCTTCTGCATGTAAGGCTGAAATGTCACATCTGTTGTTCATTGATTATCAGCCAAAGAAATATTCAGAGCTCGCTCTCTTTTTCCTTTTCAAGCCCTTCCATATAATGGTTGCTCACCTACCATATGAGTGCCTTACATGTAATAAGCTTTCTCACAGAGTCCAATATTAATAATTTTTTTCAAAACATAATGTGGAACAAGAGATAGGAGAAGGAGAAGGAGAAGATGAGGTAGTGAAAGGCTAATACGGAACTAAGAACTCCAAAAGAGCTTAAGCTCTCAGAGAGAGCACACAAGAAGTGGTCCAAAAAAGATATATCTAGTTCCTAATGGCAGGTGGAAGACAAAGATGAGCAAAAGTTGCTTTCTGTTCAATAAAGCAAAGCAGCAGAGCTGAGATCTGTTTAAAACCCCACAGCTGATTTAGGAATAGCAACCTGCTGAAGAAGGTTAATGCCTAGAAGCATGAGGCTTTTGACAGATCAGCTGTATGTAAATAAAAAGGACTAGTACATCTTAAGTGTTCACAACAGGGTTGAAACTGAGTTGTAAATAGCACTTTGAAGGCCCATGCTATCCCTGCTTTGAGACAAGATTACAGTGGGTATCAGAGGCTGCAGGCTAGAATATCTCAACATGAGGCTCAAAAAATTGTTTGCATTTTACCTAACTGCAGAAAGGAACCAGACCAGACATCAGAATATGAAAATGACAATGAGAAAAATGTTTTTGCAAAGCCTGGGTCCATAGCAACATTCAGATGTGGAGAAAAATGAAAATAGAGGAAAAATACTCCACAAAATTCTAATGGAGTGCGTCTGGGAGAAGTCATGCAAGTAAGTGTGAACAAAATGAAAGAAAACATAAATTTAAGCATTGCATTATGCTAAGATAAGGCTGCTATATTTCCATAAAGCAGAACCTGTTTGGAAAAAAACCCCTGTGTCTACCAAAAATACATGTATCTCAACATAAATAAAAATCTCTTTCAGTGAGCTGCACAAGAGACAGCTACCTTTTAATGCAGGAATATCATCTTGATCGGAAATCGACTTCTCACTACTCTTAATCTAGAGAGATGTAAAGCTCCTAAATTAGATAGGGAGGGCAATACACAAAGCTTTGAGATGGTTTGAAAATAAATGATAGTTGTGTTGAGCAGGAACATAAAACTTCTATTCCATAGATTAGTAGATTATGCTTTTTCACTGTGGCTTTGATGTAAACAGCGGCTTTTGCAGATACACTTTATAACTGCTGTCACAAATGGAGCACCTACTCTCATGCTGCAAACATCTCCCACCTACTGACTGTTGTCAGAGTACATTTCTTGGAAGTACCACAGCTCATAAGCTGGGAGATTGTTTTCCAGATGTTTTTAATAACATCAAAGAAAGCCAACAAAAACATAAAGTAAGAATGACTGAATCAATTGTCCTGTCATAGATATTCCTAGAAATCTCTCTCTGGATCTGAAATGAAAACTTTGAAGAGTTATTTTGGCCAAACTAGATACAATGGAAATTATCAGAGAACTTCCAAAATTAAATTATTCCACAATAATTATGAAAAAGAAAGATGAATACTTCCTTGTGGCTGCCAGTAGGAGCAACTAACAAAGCATGTAAAAAGGGGGAAAACATCCCTAGCCCATTTGACCCATGGTTCTAAATGCACCATTTAGAAGACCCCTGTTTACCACATTTGGAAAATGCTTTTTTAAATCTCAAGTATTTCCCACAAATACACAATAAATTACATGAAGCCATGAGGAGAAGATGAGGATAAAAATAATAGAAAAAATATTGCAATCACAGGCTCTGGTAAGCTCCCAGAATGGATTCAAATTAGGAGGTTGAAATGCAGAAGACAAAAATATGATTTCAAGGTTAAAGAAATAACCAACTGAGAAAAAGGTAGCAAAGAAAAAAAAAAAGCAAGCTTAGCAGAGGATGCATATAGGTCTGATTACTAATATGTCCCCATATATACATAAAGAAGACATACAGAAACTTAAAGAAAAGACAAATTTTGTTGGGGATTTTATATTCAAAGAGCTCTAAACCACTTCAACTGCTATCTGAAGGTCTTTAGTGTGTAAAAATGCATAATGGGCATGGACTGGTAATCACAACAGGGACTTCCTGAATCTCAAATAGTTGATAAAGAAGGAAACTGTCCTCAGAGTGTATGATAATAAGCACCAAACAAAGCTGGCAGTTGATGCTTCTAAGCAAGGCCTTGGGGCAACACTTTTAACAAGGAATGGTGATCACTGGAGACCCATGGCATATGCTTCTGCAGACCTAACTGGAACAGCATGTTAGCATGCACAAAAAGAATTGGAGGCTCTGTCTTTATTCCATGCATACAAAAAATATTCATTGTTTTTATATGGAATACCAGTGCTAGCAGGAACTGATCACGTGCCATTAGTGGCAACTGCTGCAAAGGGCTTTGCAGGCAGATCTCCTAGATTGAAAAGTCTAGTATGATTTACAACTCAAATATAAATTTGGAAAAGACTTACATAAAGCAGACATTCTGTCCAGAGCTTTCAAAAGAACTGAAGTAGTACAGACACAGAGTCTCATGTGCATGCAAAAATTGTTAATTTTTTTTTTTTTTCTTAGACAGGATGTCACTGTGGAGACCTGTCACTGCAGAAAGCTGAAATAATAGATAAAACATCACAGAAAGTAATACAAGCTATGAGCCTGACTAACTGGACAGCTCTTACTGGTCCTTAAACAAATTAGAACGAGCATTTTATATAATATGGAGTTTATTGTCTGAGCACGCTAAACTGCTTCCCAAAACTTTAAATCCAGTGCTGATAAAAAAAATACATGCATGATATATATGTATGAAGAAAATGC
>JANHGN010020191.1:144365-160360 GCA_024605025.1 Megaceryle maxima
GGGGGTTGGTTTTTTTTGTTCCCCCCCCCGCAGGCAGGCAAGGAATTAATTAGACTTTATTTGATCACAAAAAGAGCTAAGTTTGGTATTTGATCAGCTCTTAAATGACTGAATAGACTTTACTGGATAGCATATTAAGGCTTTTGGTTTTGTTTTGGTTTTGTTTGTTGTTTGTTTTTTTTTTTCCTTTCAATCATTCATGTTTGTTTGTGATTTCCCTCTGCCCCTTTAAACTATCTCTTCTCAGTGATTATTGGTCTAATTGTATCTAGTCTATTTAGGTTCTTATATTAAGCTCATCACTGTGGTGTCTGAACATCAGATCAATGCCATGTAATTACAGTCACACAGAGCACAATCAACAATTATCAGTGATGACTTTTCAGATCTTGCAACAAAGAAATGCTATCTGAGATGCTGTTGCAGGATTTCAGATTTCAAAATATTTGCACTTCTAATTAAGCAGATGGAAGACCTGTTGGTAATGAGAAAGCAGGTCTCAAAACTTCTTCCATAGCTAATTTCTGCCCAAACCAAAATACATCATGCTGCAACAATTTTTTCCAAGGTAAATAACACAATACACCACTTGGCAAAGCTTCTCACAACAACAGAAAAAAATCCAGCAAAGTGTTTAAAGGTATTGCACTCAGTGGGAGATTTTCACACCACAGTAATAAATGCAACACAGCAAAAACCTACAGCTAGCAAAAGGGAATGCCTTCTTATCTAAGTGCTCTGGAGGATATTTGCTGATCAATCCTATGAAAGGATGATATGCTTCTGTGTGTGTCCAGGGGATGAAATAACAAGCCTGAAGGCAATAATGCTCTCATATCATGTTTGAGAATTTTACAAATACAGCATGAGGCTCTGTGACTCAGTCTGAATGGAATTTTTCTTAGCACATGAATTTTACATGATATTTCAATACTAGCTCTTTTGGGCAGTTTTCCTAACACAGTATGATGTTAGTTTTTGGGTGCTTTTTTTACGGTGAATACCATGACACACTTTGTGAAATATGTGAGGAAGGCAAGCAAACCTGAAAATTTGAAAATTACAAGGGTATTTGATTTGTCTTTTTTTCACTTCTGCAAACTTTCTGATGCTTTTTTTTCTTGGAAGCTAGAAATTTAAAAGCACAATAGGAAAAAGAGTTCAGTGCAGCCTTCGCATATGGTGGGGGATTTGTTTGTTTGTTTGTTTGTTTTGGGGGCTTTTTCTTCCTTTATTTTTGTTTTTGTTTTTTCCTCCCTTGACTTTTCCTTAGCCTTTAAATTTTGCCTTTGGTTAAACAAATATCCTCATGTTCCAGATTAATTAAAACAGACCACAAATAGATAGGTAGCTTTTTTTTTGCTTTTTAGCAACAACAAAAATCCATTTCTTTTTGTTGTTTCCAAATCTCTAAAAGCAACAATTCTTGTAATTATCAAATTTCCATATAGAAAACTGGTATGCATGTGGGGGTGTAATAGCACAATCTGATATAACACCAGTTTTCTATAAATAGGGAAATCTGTTATTTATCATTGGAACTATTAATTAAAAAAAAAAAAGAAAAAAAAATATATATATACAGTATGGGCATCTGTTCCCAGACCTATAGTTGACTGACAGTTTTTAATCCATTTAGCTAATGCTAAGTGGAACTTGCTAGAGTCTCAGCCTTTTTAAGAGGTCAACTTAGTCCTGATGTGTTCTTATGCCCTTTCTCATGATCTTTGGAAATGTATCTATTTTTTAAAGTTTAACTCCTGGAGTCAGGTAAGTACATGAATTTATTAAGAAAAAAAAAGTTTTCATTGTACAGGAGAAAGCTGAAACCAAGAGTCTCTTAGGATTCAAAAGGAGTTTAAGTATATAAATACAAAAATTATTATTATGTTTTTAATAAACACATGATTTTTAAGTTATGCCCCTGACTTCAGGGGGTCTGTCCAAAGATTTTTTATTATTTGTATTTTGTAACAATTTTAATAATACACTGGTTTTATATCTGCAGTATTGCTGAAATCTTACTGACCTGTGCTCTAGCATTATGTGTTATTAGGTCTTCATGATACAGGCTACATCTCTGCAGCAGGTTTTCCACACTGATATTTTAAGTGTAAGGCATCCACTCATAGCAATGAAGGTGCATAAGGTTAGTGAGCATTAGGTCACCTATGCATTTCATTTGTGTTTTACCTCCAGTTCTTAAATCTTCATATTAATATTTTGCCTGGGATTTTCATTGCTGCTATCTCAAGAGAATAGTCATCTCACCAGTTGAGCAGCATTTACATGGCAGCCAAATCCAGATGAGAACTGACAAAATGTTATAGAACGTTTTTATACCCTGCAATTATTTGTCACCTCTTGATACTTTTAAGGATTCCACCCTACATGTGTCCATTTAGTTTCTTCAACAAGGGTTTCTAAAACTGCCTGGACTAATGCCAGTATTCATTGGTGTGAATTTGCAGGCAGAATGGGAGAGAATTTGTCCCTCCTCCTCTCTCCTGCTGATTTACGTGGATTGGGGTTTGATTGCTTTCTGTTGTCAGCATTTGTTTTCTGTTCTACTTGAGGCATATCTTATGTGTAGAGCCATAAATAACATAATTCCAGCTCTTATGGCTTCAGATGGCACAGTGCCCTCTGCTCGAACTCTTTGGAGAGGGAAATACTCCAGCTTACCGTCAGTTTCATTTGCAAGCTTTACTTTACCTTAGCCTTATTTTAAAAATTTCAAAGCTTTTCCTCCACAAATCAGGTTAAACTGTACATTACAAGGGAACTGCTTGACCTTGAAGCAATCCTTTTTGAGGCAGAGGTGACGAAGGGGTTGGCAGGCAGGATTTATTGTGCTCTGAGGAATGCAGAGGGAGAACATGAACATAAATATACAGAGAAACAGGAGTGGGAATCTCAGATGGATCTGGCAGATAAGACTTGGGCCTGTATCTGTAAGTAGGTCAAAAGTGTGATGGTATCATCTCCAATGGAAATACAATTCAAAATCTTGTTTGGATGGTATATGCCAGACAAGCTTCATTGGACAGATAAAACATGATGACCATTATTCTGGTAAGACTGCAGAGTAAGTATGATACTCAACATATATTACAGGCTTGAGAGGTTTGGGACAAAATCTGTAAGGTAACTGGAAATATTGCACAGAAAATGCTCTTACTGAACGCTGCCAAAGCGGGGGGAGGGTGGGTGTGTGTGTGTGTGCTGTGGGATAAAGGACTTGAAAGACTGCTCACTGAGGCCAGTGGCAGCAAAAGGAGGCTGGTGGCAGGGTTATGCGCTCACTTAAGAATATTTGAATGTGACACATATGGGCTGACTACCCCTGTTCTAGTTCTTCAAAGCTAGAGGAAGAAACGAGAAGCAAAAAGGGTAGAAATGTTATTAGCTGGTAGTCTACCCCTAGGGAAAATATGGGTCACACTGGCCTACATTTGTAAAAGAGTGAGAGTCTCCTTGTTAGTGGGAGATGTGCCTGCATGCACATTTAGGAAAATAACCTGTGTTTGCTGGATATTATTTTTCAGTGCTTTGCCACGTTTCTTGCTATGATTAAAGTAGTTAAAGACAGAATACTTTTATTTTTATTTTAAATTATTTTTCCCAGTAAACCCTTGCTTTTCAATAACTTCTTCCTGGGTAGAAACCCCAAACAAGCCCTCCTCACTTCCATTCTGATTCTAGCCCCATGTGCTGGCAGCCTACTTCTGCCTTCTGCAGCTCTCTGATCTCTCTTTGGTCTACAGCTCTATCATCCTTCTTTCAAGGTCTTCAGAGCTTCAGCTGGCCCAGAGAGAAAGAGGAGCAAAAAAGCATGCTGAAAACATTGGAAGTGAGGACTAGAGGAGAGAAATGAAAGGAGATGAGTGGGTGTGGGAAAACAGAGACAGAACAAGCACAGCTGAAGAGTCAGAACAGACTACATATTTATTTTCCTTAAAAAGGTAAGTGGTTATGTTTTGAAAAGCTCCTGCTGTTGTTTTTTCCAGCAGTAAAGCCTTTTATTTGAGTTAGGGTTTTTTTTATTCACCTGACTCTGTTTTTCCTTTCTCTCACTCTCTGTATTAAAGGTTTAGGATGTGACCTTTCAGAACATGGTTCTTGAATTTTTGGGCCCTTGAGATGGTAGTGGCTTATTATGTATGTATTTGCATAATGAGTAAATTAGCCATAATATGAGGTTAAAATTAACTACATTGCACTCTTTTTATAGAAAGTCAGCACAGATTTTTGCCAGAGTGTCTCCTTAGACACCCTCTTGGAGGCCTGTTAGGATTGGATTCCCTGCCCACTTTCAGACGTCCCTAACCTCTGGTGATGAATTTATGAGCTCTGATACATTATATATACTGGTTTTTATATAAACACCTCCCCCCCTGGAATTTTAGGATTATGTAACAATTACATTTTATACTTTTTGAAAGAGAGGGTAAGAGAAATTCAAGCCCCAATGATTATAATGAAGAATTTTATAACTTCATCAAAATACATCCAACATATATAGAAATAAAAAAAAAAAACCAACCAAACAAAAAACCCCACAAACAAAAACCAACCAACCAACCAAAAACAACCAAAGAAACCCACCAAAACCTAAAAAAAATCCACTTTTTGTTATTAATGGATGCACTGCACACAATGTGGAGATGCAACTGTGAGTGACATTCAAACTCATGGAATTGTTTCTTACTTCTATGTCCAATCCATGATACTTATCAGCCCATGTAATGTCTATCACTGTGGAGCTGTGGTGCTCAAAGTAATCCAAGCTTTTTCCAGGCATGGTGAGGTTGATTTCTGATTCTGTGTTCAATGGGTAAGACAGGATGCAACTGATTGCCTCATCTTTAATATAATCTCTGTCCTTTGAAGTTGTTAGGGCAGAAAACTGGGCCACAAACCTCTGCAGGTCCCTTCACATCTCAATTATTGTATAATTCTTTGTTTATTTGTCCTGTGGCATGACAATGAGTATTGATGCTCCAGCCATTTCAGCCATGGTTGATAGGAAATATGCAGCAGACCTAGCTTCTCTGAACCAGAGCTAAAGCTCATATATCACAATTTCTTGTTCCTCTTAAGCATGGAGGTCTTTTTTTACCTTGTAGGTCAAGCTAGAACAGCAGATTTTGCTGCATTTTCAGATGTGCAAGCTTCTGCTAATATTGTGCAAACATATTCCAACATCTCCTTCATGACACTGCATTTCCAGTGGTTTGTGTGCTGTGACTTTACATTATATGCACCTACTATGATATTGCTTGCTCCAGGTGCTATAAGGAGAGCTGTGAGTAAGAGGAAATGTCTTTGGCTCTGTGTGCCTTCCTGTTCCTGATCATACACCTTGCTAATTTCCTACCACCCCTTTCTCCTGCAGGCATGTAAAGCTCCTCTTGAAAGCACTGGCCACTGCCCAAGACAGGATGCTAGACTAGATAGAGTGACAGCCTAATACATTTAAATAAGGTCTAGGTAAGAACTGAATCTGAAGTAGAATTTAGAAAGCAGCCCTAAAGGCACACTGGCTATTTTTTCTCTACTAAAATCCAGAAAAGGAAAACCTGCTTTTAGTTAGTTCTCAGTGTTCAATGTTTTGCACAGCAGGAGAAATAAATGACTAGTAACCAATGCCGGTATGTACCACAGAGGGACACATACACAATTCTATATGTTTATTTGGAAAGCAACTGCTTTCCACGGGCCACTCTCTGGCCTCAGAACCAGAGGTGGATAAATTATGTAGTTTCATCGCAGTGAAATAACTGAAAAAAACCCCTTAAATTGGATTACAGTTTTTCCTTAAACAATATATCCCATTGTTATTAGCCGCAAATCTGAAACATATGTAAGTCTTCTGAATGAAATCATATAGGCAAAATCACTGGCCATTAAGCAATAATCTATAGGTGCATAAATATGAACTATTTTCCACTTATTTTTGTATAAGTTACAGTATGCTAACTTTGTATCACAGGTCCTTTATGGGCAGATCGAAAGGTATTGTCATTGAGCTGTAGAGTTAGTTGTTTAGACAACACTGAGAAGTTTCATGAGTGGGACAGGAAGAGATAAAATATCAGATCATTCTCTAATGGCTACAAGTAAATTGGATTATTTTTATTCCCTGCTATGTTTAACAGAGTGTTCAAGACTTGGAGATTTCACTCAGCAAATTCTGATTGATGGGTTTGGGGATTAGGAAGTTCTTTCTAAAGAATGGCATGAATACTGGGTGAAGCAAAGACTTTTCACTTTCCTGCATGGGAAAAAGTCCAAAGATGAAATGAAGGTGTAAGAGGTGTATAAATCAGGTAATTCCAGAAAGCAAATGCACTGTTGGCAGGATCAGAGAGCAGTTGGAAAACTTTCATCAAGAATGTTTTTCATTAAAATGTGTAGATAGATTGAGATAGACATCTTCTGTGGAATTGTACCACTTCTGATAAAAATTACCACTGCATAAGATTTCCAATAACAGCATGGAATTTTTTTTGTCTTTTTTTTTCCACTGGGGTGATAGAAATCATTCCTCCTTCTCTCCTCAGCACGTGTTCTGTTAGGGCTCTCATCTGGTACATGTTCCTATGCTACCTAATTCCCACCTCAGTTGTGAACTTCGTTCACTGGCTTCATACATGATTAAAAGCAGGTTTTCTGCCACAGCAGTTCCATGTTCCAGTTCAAACAGGGGGGAAGAAAGAAGAACTACAGATCAGTGCTTATGCAGTTAGTGAAGAATTTAATTCCTTATTATCCTGTTTCCTAGCTACTACTGTTATTATAGAAACCTAGAAGATTTCTGGTTTATTGCATATATTTTCACCAGGCAGGAAAAGGATTTTTTTGGCCATTAACATTTGATGAAGTTCCAAAGACATGCTGATTGAGCAGGATGTCACAGTGTCCTTTCCTCAGCTCTCTGAAAGCATAATTACTCAAGAAAGCTTCTCTGTCCCCCAAATAAAAAAAGATAAAGAGAATAATTTGATAACGTGGGTTTGGGAACGCACATACCTTTCTATAGTTATTTGAAACTGTTCAGAAAATTGTGGGCTTGAGAGAGACGGAGGTGTAGTATATTCAACCATATCACAGAGAGACAACTCAGAAAAGACATTTATAAAGGAAAAAAGTGCAAGAGAAGAGTTCTGCAAAAATCAACATGGAAACAGAACCTGCTATAATCATCCTGAAAGGGACAGATGTTGGCATTGCACTCTCCACTCATCTGGCCTATTATGTCTCTGAATGCTGAAGCTCACAATGCCTTTTTTACTCCAATTTCAGAAGTGTCAGATGGGAGACACAGTACCAGTTAAAAACCTTGTACCGATCTCTTGTTAGCTAACTGCAGTATTTTGTTCCATGGTTACATGTCTGCACAAGCCGTCATTGTGTCAGTCATAATTACCACCTATTCAGTGGCTCCCTTCAGGTTTCATCACCTTTGCAGTATTAAGCAGCCAGTTGCAGGAAGCAGAATTGGCTGCCCTGGAGCAGCAACCGTCAGCCTCTGGATTTCAAGGTATATATAATTGCTGCCTAAGCACAAACATCTCCCTCCTCTCTGCATAAAACACCCAATCTGCTCCTTTCTTTGGCAAAGATCAGAGCCCCATCGAATGCATTTTTTGCCCAGGACAGGAAGATAGACCTGATCTTCTGCAGCAGTAACTCACCATGGACTGGATGGGGGCTGTGCAGCTACATGGCTGTGCCACCATGTGCCACCAGGTGAAAATGTGGCCTGGTACTCCTTATTGGAAAGGGGCTCCACCTTTCCTGTAAATCCCTTTTTATCTCTCTTGTGAAATATAAGAGCTACGTCTAGAATGGAAGTCTATCTATAACACCCTAGATGTACCCCTGATGTAGGGACTTCTCTTGAGTAAAAATGTCCTTATTGGAAATATTAAAAACTTGGAGTACCCCCATTTAAACTTGAGTCACTCTTTGAGAGCTATGCTTTGGTGGAAGGAAAGGTAGATGAGTCATCTGGGCCAGCAAGACAGAAAGAAATGGAAATGCAAAACTGGGAGGCAGTTGCAGAGCACTCCTATGAGGCTGGTTCATGGTTTCAAATGCCAATTGCCTTTCCTCTCTTCCCATCCCATTTACTGTGTTTTATAAATTCAGCTTTGGCTGGATGACCCAGACCAGCAGGCCTGCCAACAATCATGTTGCATTTTGTTAACTGCTTATGACTTCTGGAGAGTGTGCTGCTGTGATTGTCACACTCTTTCACTTAAACATATGTCACGTGGAGACATAAATTACTCCAGCATGCAGCTTTTGTGATAGATTTTTACATACCAATTGCAGATGCTATTTGAGGCTGCTGATATTGACGTGGTCCAATCCTGGAAGCAGTGAAAATCCTCTGCTCTGAGAAGTACCTGGCATGCTGGGTTTCTTAGGCTCAATTAGGAAAGCCAAAGACACTGTCAGACTTTTCTGAATGTGGTAAGAATGCTACCAAGCTGGGGTAAGTATGTGTATCATGTTGGAGAGACAGAAATGACAATAAGAGCTTTAAAGCAGTGGGAGTAAGAGGTGTTGAGAGGCTGAGTAGAAATGTTATTTCATTTGTATCAAGAACGAGGAGGAATTTAGAGCTTCAGAAATTCTGCCTGATTAAAGTTGCCACATTGAAATGTTTGTAGCATATTTCTCAATACAGAATATTTGAGTGGGAAATTTTCTGATGTCTTCTTTGCATATGAAACTTTCTGAGCTAACATCAAGACCAAGTCACTACAAGAAAACATAAACCTATTGAATATTAAAAGTAATATTCAATTAAACTAATACTTAGATAAGCAAACAGCATAAAACCCCCCAAACACCTGCAAATGTTCTTCCAAAGACACACAACTTATTTGTGTGCTGAGGGACAGGCATGAAGACTGCTCATCATTTCCTCTCTTCCTATAAATTGATTCTTCTTTAGTTTTGAGTCTGAATCAGAGAAAGATTTTAAGGGATTGTACATTAGGTTTTTTTGCCACAAAACTCAGCTTTGACATCCAACATTGACATGGGCTGATGAGAAAGGGTTTGATAATGATCATAGTCCAATTCTTTTGTTGAGGAAAAACATAGCACATATTTAAAGGAGAGAAAACCTGTAAGAGAAACAGATTCAAATTTTGTGGAAACATACTGCACTCTTCAGACTCACATATTTTCCACCAGATTTGCTGGATTTTAAAAGGTTTGTGAAATGCAGTAATAATAATATCCAACTTCACCAAACTCTTTAATGAAGAAAAATTAATCATGAATCTTCAAGTAGAAAATCTGAGCAGCTGTTACACTTTACCTACTGCTGCTTTTACTTGTAACAGTATTTCATACTGATAAACTGAATTATAGTATATTGGCATGAGTAACATTAGTTTCAGATCCACTGGAAGCTAGGTTGTGGAAATTGCCTATAACTTCTTGGCATTTTAAGCTTCTTAAGAGCTGTGATCCACCAGCATGTGTTGTTAAATGGAAGGGATATGTTTGTAAATGGTCACCAATGACATCAATTTCCTTCATATTCCTTGGCCTCTTGACCTATCTTCAATTCATGAAACTCTCTCCTTTCCTCCTTTTCCTTGCTTACTGCTTTATGTTTCTCCTGATTTCTTTTAAAAATCCTTTAAAACAAGTGTAGATTAATTTCCTAACTGAAAAGAACTCTTCCTGACTAAATTTACCTCTTCACAGCTGGCTGGTCTCCTGCCATCCATCCCATGCAAGTACAGTGTTACCCTATTGTCCCATTTTGCTCCCAACTTTAGAACAAGCTATGAGCTTGTTCATGAATGTTATTTCTGTTCTGAGTTTAGTGGATCAGAGTAGAAATTGGCTTAGGAAAATTATAGAATTGGGATGGTCTGGAGAAGAAGAAAGTAGTAATTAACAATTACTAAGGTGCCCAACTGATCCTTGAGCTAAGTATGGACCAGAATCTCAAATATGAATAATCTGGAAATGGAGGAAAACTCAAATTTAAATCAGGACTTTCATATTTGTTATTTTCTAAAATATATCAAATCCTCTCAGTGAAATAACAGATACACACAAAACATTTAGCTTCTGTCATGAGACAGTAGAAAATTGCAATTGAGTATTTCCAAGGATCCTCTTACATGGTAGTTAATCTGCAGTAGATAGGATACATAGAAAATGTTACTCTAACCATTTCTTACTTGCTTTTACAAAGAGCACTGTTGCAAAGTCCAGTCAGGCTCTGGATGAACAGAAACTGTTTGGAAACAGCTGGCTGTGAGTGAGCCAAATCAAATCTGGACACTC
The DNA here is from genome assembly GCA_024605025.1 of Megaceryle maxima. NCBI lineage: Eukaryota > Metazoa > Chordata > Aves > Coraciiformes > Cerylidae > Megaceryle > Megaceryle maxima. The sequence continues at coordinate 154,695 of JANHGN010020191.1, forward strand.
TGGGCTTGACTGTATGACGTGACTGTGTTTTCACTGAAAGCTCACCGGGATGTTGTGTCAGACAAATGTGCTCCTAGAGTACAGGTGGCAGGAAAGTCTTGGCCATATGGAGAAGTATTGCTGTTTCTGTTACTGCCAAAGCTGTACTAGATGTCCCACAAAACAGAAAGAGGGTTTGCTGTAGTTTAAAGGGCTTGTTAACACTGTTGGACTTAACATAATGAAAGCAAAAAATGTTTTCCTTCATTAGAAAGAGTAGAAACAGAGTGGTGTTAGGAGAATGGTGGCCAATATTAAGTGAATGATGCGGTTACATAGAGAAGGAACTATAGGAAGATTTTATCTGTATTGTGACCAAGATAAAGTAAGTACTTGCTACTGAACCTCTGTCCCCTCTATCTTCTCTGAGCACATGACCAGCAAGATCAGGCCTATTGTCACTCTTACCACAAGTTATGTGATTCTCTCACTTTTGAACTAGGCTCTGGCCTTTGATGCCCTTTGTGACACACACAGTTATGCAGTAACTGACTGAATTTGTATCTGCAGGCACAGCAGTGAAGACAGTGACCTGCCAGCTTTTCAATTCCACCCCTGATCAAAGAGGGATTTACTTCCTGATTGGAGTGTAAAATTTAGAGAAAATGGAGTTTAAGGCTTCAGATAGTTGCTGGACATCATCCTGATGCTCGCACACCAAAGACAGCCCAGATAGACAGACCCACCCTAGACATCCCTCATGCAGCACCATTGCACAGCAGTTTACTTTCATCAAAGGGAAAAAGTCAATCTTTAGATCTTTCAGAATATGTGGCAAGACTTTTCTTCTCAGACAAAGCTGTCCAGGGAGCTGAAAGGGAGGTGGGATAGACCTCCTGTGATTCTGCCATTTTCTCATGACCATCCCTAGAGGTGCCCTGGGAGGAGGTGGCTTGCTAGGAGCAGGTGAGAACACCTCACAGCCTCTCCATGTGGGTGTGATAAGTTTTCAGATTGACAGATGTAACCAGCTCATTGTTGCTTAGACCCCAGACTCTGTGTGTTGGCTTAGCCACAGTGAGCTTCAGTTCTTCCAAAGAAATGTGTTTACCAATGCTATGACTGAACTGCTGGTGAGATATGTTGGCACATATAAAAAATTTTGTGAGCTTTGGTATTAGTTGCAGCTGTGGCTTCTCAAGAGGTCATCTAGACTGGGCCCATGACACCTAAACTACCCTTGAAAGACATTTATGTAGCCTGTTCTTAAGAGCCACCAGAAGTAAAAACTTCACCTTCCCTTCAGCAATTGATTTCTCTACTGGTTCCTCAAGGTATTTTAAAATGCTTAATCTAAATCCTTAAGCCAATAACAGCCACATGGAGAGAATCCAAAAATATCATTGACAGTGGGTGTTACTACTAGATCCAAGAACTAAAACTCTAGATTATCTGTACACAACTGTTTGGTGGTCACACCACATGGGGCTGGTACCAGGAGACTGCAAACAGCAACTTGCAGGCAAAATTATGCCATGGCTTTCCAGCTTTCTGTCACTCCTGTGTGTGTCCAGCAGCTTGGGTAAGATCACAGACAGAAAAAGTTACTTCCTCACAGCAGTCCGCACAGGGAGTTTTGGATTTTGTTTCAGTCCAAGGCAATGATAGAGGCATCCTATGAGCCCCGCACCAAACAGCAGAGGGTTAAAGACTTTGTTTGCCAGGAAAACTAGCTTCTCTGAGGGGCAGAATTGTCCTGTGCTGGGAATATTGCTTCTGGTGTTGAATTAGTTCACTTAGAGCTCACTAGAATGTCTTCACAAGACACTGTGTAGGACCATGTGGATGGAGATGTTTAACAATGTCAATGTTTTCTGAATCAGCAACCAACCTAGTGGTTTAATCCAAGGAACTTTATTTCCTTGCTACACATAAACACAACTCAAATCTAGTTAGAATTAACTATGTGAAGTATGAGCTCTTTTCTTCACCTCCATGACATTTTCCTGTATTTCCCATAGAGCAGCTCAAGTGTGATTCCTCTCCTGGGCATTTTTAGGCTGGCAGTCATGCAAAAGACTTTCATGTGCTTTGCAAAACTTCCCTCTTCCCTCTAGTTGGGAATATGAGGAAAACAGACTGTCTCACAATAGACTTCTACTTCCCATTCTGACCAAAAGCACCATGTGTTGGGAAGATGGAATTTCTCCCTCTCACCTTAAGAACAGCTTTCTGAGAGCTCTACTTCAACAGTGATTTGGATTCAGCTTGGCTGAAGCACAGCACAGGGACAATATTTAATTCTTTCTTGCTATTTCCTCTATCCTTGATTCACTGCAGTGTAATTTTGGAAGCTTAATCTAGTTTCATCAGCCATGACTGGAGCTAGAAAACAGGGCAAGTTATTAGAAGATACAGCAGGGAGATAACTAAAGGAAGTTTCATTTGGCACAAATTATCAGGAAATCCTCCCAAAATCAAGCCATCAAGGAAATGATAGAAGTACATGATTTCACTAAAAATGAACACACGCATATACCACAACACAAGCAAACACAAACACACAGCCCCTTTCCATCTTTTGAAAGTCAGTTTGCTTTTCTTTCTGGGGCTACTACAAATATTTTAACGTGTCCTGGCTTGAGCCCAATCCTCTGCAATTGCCGGCAGCCTTTTTATATCATCTCTGTCAGAAGTTTCACTGTCAAAGTTGTTTGTGTTTTGATTGTTATTATGCTCTAATCCAAGCCTGACCCTCCAGAGCAGTTCAGGGTCTGCACCCAGGTCTGAGCATAGCAGCTGGCACATCTGCCCCCAGTGGGTTCTTATTATTTATTGCTTGTGCTGTGGGAGTCCCCAGCAGCTGCCTTTCCGAGGAGGGCTGTGATCCTGGGGAGCAGTTTGTGCTGCCAGCAGCTTGCACAGCCAAAGCAAAGGCAACCCACACCTAGGGACCAACAGGAGCAGCACTCAGGGAAGTTGAAGCATACAGTGTCAATTACCAGTAATAAGTTTGCAATATGATTGCCCGTGGGCATTGAAACTGCTTAATGTTTTTCTACCCTTAGAGGGCTGAGTGCCCTGAGCCATCCCCACAGAAGCCAAGGTCATCCTGCAAGAGGTGCACTGTGGGGATCGGGCCCAACAGGCTCTGACTCCACTTCCAGTTTGTGGTTTAATAAGGTATAATTTCTGGCACACCTCAGTGCATCTAACTGTTGTCACTATTAGAGCACAAGGACAAATTACTGACAAAGAGGGCTGAATAAAAATGCACTCAGGTGCAGTAGCTGTGGCAATATTTCAAACAGCTTCCTATTGTACTTCTTCAAGAGAGATGCAAGCACTTGTGCTTTATAATTGTGCAACCATATCACTGAATATGGATAGCGCTTACAAGTGCTGTGTAATGTGTTGACAACTCTGCACACATAAATATGTATAGTTTTTCAGGCACCACCCAGGGTTAGAGAAAGAGAAAAGTGGAATTTTTATTTTAATTTCTTTTGCAATGTTTGAGCAAACTGCTACAAGATTTACAAAGAGAAGTAGAAGTCCTAATGACTTAACCAGCAATTCAAGACAAAGCACCTCAGATCTCTAAGTTCAGCTCCCTAAAACATTCCTATCCTATCCATTGCTCAGATCCCATCAATTATTCCTTGGTTGTGTTGTTGTTGTTGTTTTGGTTTGTTTGGGTGTTTTGTTTTTTTTTTAATAGCTGTTAGCTCTTGAACTCCCTGGTTTGTTCTCTGTCTTTTTTGGGTGACTTTTCAAAATTCACATAATTCCAAAGTAATCTCTTTGACCATCCTTTAAACCAAGATTCCTCTTTCTTTCTGACATCAAGACTTCTCTCTTTGATAACTTCAAATGTCTCTCCCTCTTTGCAGTGAGTACTTAATTCTTACCAATGGTTTTGCTTTTCTATCAAAAATATAGTAGCACCCTGAATGTTGTTTATCTGCTTTGGCCATTGGTAACTTTTTTTTTCCTTTTTTGGTTTTAATTTTTCAATTAAATTGATACAAACAACACCACTATTTGTTCAACAATGTTGTGGGGAGGGTTTTTTTATTTCTTAATTATGTAAAAATACACTTGTTTTTTAAACTCAATTAAAGCTTCCTTTATGTGTTAGCAGAGCTGCATAATGGAGGTTTTCATCCTGTGTACTGCTTTCTCTGACTGTGAGACAAATAAAGCCAAGCTTTTGCATTTCATAACCTTGAAGTTCTCTGAGTAGTTTCACCTCCAGGGCTGGGTAATGAATGTTTTCAAGCAGCTTAGAGAGAAAAATGGGGAGGGGGATGAGATGGAGGAGAGTATGGCTGTAAACAAGAATATGATTTCAGATTTTCATGATTTAGACTAAACTGAATAGCAGCAGCAGCCAAAGTAGACAGACAGACTGTATATATATGATGCAATAGTTTTATATTTTAAAATACATATTATATTAGACTTTCAACTTGAAAGGGCTAATGTATTTCTCATAACATCCCACATTTTCTTAGTGCTTTTCACCCCATATCAGTATGAATGATATTTCATTACTGACAGACTGAAGGGAATACACATAGTCCATGTTATCCATTGCTGGGGCATGGCTGCAAGATGGGGTATCGTGGCAACTGTTCTAATAGTTCTCTGCATTCCTCTGTCTATGACTTCCAAACACAAGCCTACTCTTCAAAAAACTTGAGAAGAAATTGTGGACTCTAGTAGGACAAACTATTCATTACTTGCTGCATTTTCATATATACACAATGGAAATCATTTGGACAGTGAAATGTACCCTGGAAAAGATGGTAATCTGAGGCTTACAAGAATAGACCTGGGAGAGAGTTTTACTGGAAGAGCAAATGCTGGAGGTAGTGACTTATGAGTGGTGGTGAGCTGTGCAGCTCACAGGGCAGGATCACAGGGCAGGAAGAATGTGATTGCTCATATTAAATCATCACTGCCCCCTTAACACATCCAGTGCTCTTTTATTACCACAGGTGGCCCAAACCCCCTTTGTTTTCCAAATATTCTAACTACTGGGTCCTCTAGTAGTAGACTGACTTTTCACACTGCCCTGACTCACCAGTTTTATCAGTAGCAACCCCCCCAAAAATAGGTTTTATCACATTTAGAATTACCGGTACTGCTTTCTCTACTAGGTAAGTTTACCTTAAAGGCTGTTCCTCCAACAGCTGACCTTGTCTGACCTTGCTTAGCTCATGCTAACTGTAGAATTGCACAAAAGTGCACATATAAGTCAATAGGACACAGCTTTTCAGAGAGAAAAAAAAAAAAAAAGGAGTTATTTATGCTTTCTATGCAAAATCTCCAGTCCAGACATGCAGAGAGCTCCTGATTTGATAAGTAACTTATTTCTGAGTTTGTAGAAGAAAGTCTGTGGATTAGGAAAACAAAAAAATAATCAGACTTCCTTATATAGGGATGCCAGGATGTTCTTTAAATGTACTATATGTTAGGTGCTGCATGGAATGGACAAAATGTAGATGTTCCTGGTGACAGAACAGCAATGAGGTACTACTTCCATGGCTGGAAGCCTCTTCTTGATACTTCTCATTTGAAATAATTCCTACATATTCCAAACTGATGAGCAGCCAGTGTGTGCTTGCAGCCCAGAAGGCCAATCGCATCCTGGGCTGCATCAAAAGAAGTGTGGCCAGCAG
>JANHGN010020191.1:161230-175658 GCA_024605025.1 Megaceryle maxima
TGGAGCACTGGAACAGGTTGCCCAGGGAGGTGGTTGAGGCCCCATCCCTGGAGACATTCAAGGTGGGGCTTGACAGAACTCTGAGAAACCTGCTCTAGTTGAAGATGTCCCTGCTCTCAGCAGGGGGGGTGGACTAGATGACCTCTAGAGGTCCCTTCCAACCCAGACATTTCTATGTTTCTATGTTAATGATCATCTTCATATACTGAAGTTGGTGGAGGGTAGGTGTATATTATGAATCCATTTCACAACCCAGGATGGACTTGGCAGCCTGCTGCCCCATGCCCAGACCACTCCTCACCCACAGGCTACTCTGCTGGTCCCCATTCCTTCTAGTGCAGTGGGGCTCTCTCTACTGCCCTGGTCCCAGCTGAGCACAGCCCAGCAGGGAGGCTCTTGGCTATGAGAAGCTCAGGTTGGTCTGTCACAAACCTACATCTCTAGGACCAACTCTCTAACATAGCTGGGTTGAGAGCAAGCCAGAGAGGGAAATGACAAATACAGTGCTAATGACATATTCTTCCTATAGTAATCCCAGAAAATCTACACTGAAGCCAATGTCCAGCATCTGTAGACTGAAGCAAGAAGAAAAAAGGTAATTACCTTTATTAACCCACACTTCTGTGAAATGCTGTGATACTGCACTGATGACCTAAGAATTAAGACCAGGTAAATAGGTACCTGACCTTGAATAATGGGGATTATGTGTGACATGTTAAGTGTTGAGCACAGTGGTACCCCTGCAACGGTAAGGGTAGGAAGGATGATTATTTTCTTCAAACCATTTAATCTGTATTTAGTGAACAATGATTATAAAGGCTGCCCATTCAGTAATGAGATTCAGACTCCCTTAGTTAATTGATACATGGCAGATAACATTGAAAGAGATCTTCTTTGGTTCAATGCCACTTTTCTACCATAGTTATACTAAGTTAAATAAAGTTTTCTTACGCTATAAAAAAAAAAAAAAAAAGTTTGTCTGAATTTGCCTGTAAATTTTCAAAGGGAGGAGAAACTTGGCTTCTGGAGTTCATTGGAAGTGATGGAGATTTTTAAGAAATATTCTTTTAAACCCTTATATCATGACCTACTGTGATGATGTAGCATCAAGGTGCTTCCCTGGTAGAAAACCATCCGATTTTGCCTTATTTTGGCTCTAGGATGAAGTTCATTAGGAAGACTGAATTCTCAGACTATCTAATAACCCAGAGCATGTAGCAGGAATGAAAACCAGAAGGCAAGAATAACAGAATAGTCCTTATGTAATCCTTACTTACTTGCAGGCTGAATTTTGTTATGCTTGCTTTTCCTCTCCTTGCACATATGAAAGATGAATTTAACATGCACAAAAGCAAAGGTAATTAAGAATACTCCATGCTGGTGTCTAGTATTCGTGTGCAGATGACAGCTGTTAGATGTAGAGACAATATTAATATTGGTTTAATTAGAATTTTAAAAGTCCAACTTCACCCACTCACCCTCCTTTATCCTGTGTCTGCAGTACAGAGGCTGTGGTTTATCAAATGATCCTCCACTCTCTGAAGGAAAGCTATGAATTTCCTGGGGTATTGAAGGGGTACCAAAGGTGTTTTCTTTTGACATAGTTGTAAAACTATGATCCAATTTATCTAAACAGCAGGTTTTTGAAACTGTCTTGTTTTGTTCATACCATGCAATGATTGCCCAGAGAAGCTGCCTGCCCTGAGTAGGCTGTATCCTGGAACCTCAGAGCAGTGGTGTGCCTAGTCCCAGCAGTTGATGTGATGCTGGACACCGAGACTGAGTACAAAGAGCAACCCCATTGCTGTGCCCGTTGCTAGTGTCCTGACATGAAATGGGAGGAAGGAATAGCCACTGTGTAATGGAGCTGGATGAGAGCTTCAGCTGTCTGGAAGCAGAGGAGCAAAACCTGAGTATCAGAGAGCAGGCTTGGGACAGACTAGAAGAGAAGGGCCCACAAGTGAGTCTGCATCCAAAAGCATATATATACTCCCATAAAAATCTGAAGGAAGATTAAGGCACTACAGTCTTAGCCTTCCTCTAGCAAATACCTGTGAAGCTCACTGGCACCCTTATATGCCTGTTGTCTGTTCCATGCCTACTGGTCCCAGACACCCCACTAGCTCCAGTGGCTTTCTTAATAGGGTGTATTAATTCACTTGTCCCTTCCTCACCTATCCTCTCTAAAAAACTGCACACTGAAAATAAATTAAATTAAAAGGAACATTAAGATTAAGAAAAATCAGTTACTCCGAATTAGCAAATATAGTTCTGAAGGTTGTTAAACCTTTGGTCAGCCTCTTTCAGTGCATGCTTTCCAATGCTGTTTTCACTTATGTCATAACAAGGAATCTAAAACTGCCACCTTAGCAGGAGAAAAGGGCTTACTGGAGCCACAGTCATCTTTACATTCTTGCTGACAGTGAAACATTGGATTCAGCCAGATGAAATCCTTAAGTTCTTTAAAAAGAACCTTTCTTGTGCTTCAAACAAGGGAAAAAATGTCAGGTTGTTGTAGTTTCAGGAACAACATTTTAACAGGGTGAAGTGCATCAAATTTGTCTAAAATCCCTCTGACCTGGTCCTTAGTCCTTCTCAGGAAATAAAATTGTATATAATCCTCTGCTTCCCACCCTGAGGTTTAAAATTGTTCAGTTAACATTTTTAGCATGAATTTTTAATTCCTTCCTGTTTCCAGAAAAGCAGGCAAAGTTAATGCAGTTCTCCATGTCCCATGGAAAAAGCTGACAGAGATTAACTCTTGTTTCTCATATTGTCTGGAATTACAGAAATGACCGAGGGTGCTTGGTAAGTTCACAGCCCAATGTGCTGAGTGCTATGAAGACACAGCAGAGACTGCCCCTTGTTAAGGAGCGCTCATCTTCTCCACCTTATGAGCTGTGACTTCCTTACTCACAAGCTACTATAAAAGGACTTCTAATAAAAATAATACATTCTCTGAAACTGATGTAATCAGCAGAAAATAATTTGAACGTTAATGCATGAGATGCGTATGTTCATCTCTATTATCTCTTTTCAGCCATCCCATTTTGCTGAGATCTTACTGGCCCATACTTTCTCTTACAGAATGGGAAGATCATCAGGGATGTATGTATTGTTGTGATCAAAATAGTCTTTATCACAAAACATACATACCACCTAGGCAGTTATATTGAAAAACATAAAATCTGGATGCTGTCCTCTACCTGCTTCCTCAGCACCTGCATTGTTTACACCCACGTTCTGTCTATGACAAAATCCCTTCCAGACTGTGGGAATTCATGCAAGTCACCATCACTACAAAGGAAAGATCAGGCTCACTTTTTGTGATGTTGGTTGAATGAATGACAGATCCAACCACACTTATGTCACTATCCTTATGCCAAAGAAAAAACCTGTGCTGCTGAAAGTCAAATCCTTCTGGGATACCGATCTTCATTTTTCAGAGGACATGTTATTGTAGTTGCAGAAATAGAGTCAAAACCAACCTGTTCAGTTTGGTCATGTGAAAACCTGGCTTTATATAAAAGCTATGGACAGAATAAAATACAACAATTGAAAATAAAGATCCTGGTTTTAATATACATGTATAAACATCTCTTCCACAAGGAGGAGATGCACAGCATCAGCCTTGCATGGAAAAATCACCACACCAGACATTTTGTGTGAACTGTCCAATGCGTTGTTCTCACATTCCTCACACAATCATAAAGCCTATTACCTCCCCAAGGCCATAATCAGGATGCTGCTGGACAGAATATCCTGAACAATGAAATGAAAACTCTACAGTAAAAAACAATGCTAAGGGTGGGGATTCATGTCAGTAAATCTGGGGCAAAGTCATTCAATCTGTGGTTGCAATTATTCTCTGAAAAAGTAGTACAACCTCAGCCATTCAGAGGGAAAGTCTTACAGACCTCTAGCACTGCTATTAAAATACCCGAAGAGCATTGCCCCAAGAGATAAAAATATCTACTTGTGCAAAAAACAGGTTACCCTATTACTGTAGATTGATTATATAAAAGCAGATATCACCACTGCCGGCTAAATGCAGAAATAATACTCAGCCCCTGAAAGAAAAGGAGTCTCTTTGTTCAGTTTAACATGCTACTCAGACAGTTATTTTCTAATGATGCTGAATAAGCTGAGAACACAAATCTCACTTAATTTGTGGCTAGAGGTAAACCTAATCTGGGTTTTACAGACTGAGTCAATATTCTTCCTCTGTCTTCCTCATGCTTCCTAAATCAGCAAAGACAGAGACTATCAAGAACATATGGGATGCCAACCAGGACATAATCAGCAAAACATGGGACATTCTGAGCATACAAGGCAGATGATCACTCAGAAAGATGTTGATGTCCTTATGCCTATTCATTTATCTACTTGAATCAAAGGAATGAAGGAGGAGGGGGAATGAGTATTAGGAAGGGGGGAGGGAGTCTAGGCATGATTAACAATAGGTGCGAGACAGGAAGAACTAGATTAAACTGATCATATGCAAATGATAGGAGTCTGATTACATCAAACCATGCACAGTTTAATGAGTATGGTAAGATGCCTTTATCTCTGCTTGGATGTGTTCCGAAAAGAAGGACTGCTCCAAGATAAAACACAGTTTAATAAGAAGGTTTTTCATTATGAGGTCGATCTGCATTTGCATTTCTCTCTCTGAGCCACAGAGTTTTCCTCAATCTCCATTCCTTTTCAAGAGATTAGTCAGTGAGCATTTATGTATTGTTGGCACACACCTTAGGGCACTACATACTTAACATACATGTGAATTTCATCCTGGTCCTTTGTGACCTGGATTACATATTTCAAAATGAAGACTAAGTGGAAAACTCTTATTTTTCTACTTATCTACTGAGCACTCTGTGCCCTTCTGTTATTTTGAAGCTTTGTAAAACGTTTTCTGTATTCATACACTGATACAGAGACAGAACTTAGCTTGGGTACTTAAAGCATCAAGGGCCAGACTCAGAACTGCATCTGCTGTGAGATGGTGATAACTCCAGCTTCTGTGGAGTTAATCTGATTTTATGCTACTGTACTGGAGGTCTAGCCCTATATTTCAAAAGACTGTGTTGGTTTCTTCCAAGTGGCTGCCTTTGTATATTGAACAAGGTAGCTAAGTGCTGCCTCAGCTTCACCTGTTTCAGGCTCTGCTTACTATTACAGGTGAAAGTGAAATAAAATAGAGGCAACCTTTTCCTCCTTGTGCAAGCAAGACAGTGGGAAAGTTCCAAGGTTCTCAGGAAGATCATAGAAAAGGCAGATGACCAATGCATTGGCCTCTGCTTAGACTCCAGCAGCCCTGTAGCATAGTAAGCACTAGTCTTTTCATCCAGCTGTGATTAAAGCTGTGGTTAGTAAAAGCACCGAATCAGACCAAGCTGGGACTACCTTATTTTTACTCCAAGGCATAGCAAGTTGTGCAAGTCGCTCCATCTTGAAAAGATTTTACTTGGCTGGCACATTTTTAGAGACCATCTATGGATACCAAGTTCTTCCTCATTCAGAGAAAAATTTTCACTTTTAAGTGCTGTGTTCTTCTCCAAAGCCTATGTGCACACTAACATCTGTATTCACACACTACATATTTACACAAGTAATCATCTTGTTGAAGACAGAAAGTATTTCACTCTCAATGTTCTGATGCTGAATACCAACTCTCCAGCTAATGGAGGCAAATAAATTCCAATGGCCATCCAAACGCTTTCATGAAGAACAAATCCCTTTTCACAGCACCTATAATTCAACAAGGATCTGTTGAACCACGCTGGTTAACAACCTGCCTCCTCTACCTCAGCTTCAACTGATCACCTTCATCCTTATATCATGAACATAAGATATTTTTATAGAAACAAGGCACTTGAACAAAAACATTTCCATTGGCTCCAGCAGAAATAATCACAGGCCTAAGTGCCTTGCATATTGGGAATCCAAACCTGTTATTGCATATTCCATCATTATTTACATTATTTCCACTGCTTCATGTCCTTTGGAATTTCTGGGTTTACATTCCTTTGAACACAATGTATGCTTACATCATATTTTTCAATTACTTTGATTTGAGTTTCACTTTAGTATCTTTTAGCTTTCATGACTCTATACTGAGGTGTCTGAAGCTTCTTTGCATTTCATAATTAATTCTGGCTCAGCAGCTACAATGTCCTTTCTTATCTCAGTTTGCAATATTTACCCTTTATGTGTTCCTTGACACTTAATGTTACAGCCAAACAATCTCTCCTCATAGACCAAGGGTCCCACAAAAATAGAATGCTGGAGCTTGTTAATCCAGTCATAAAGCACAGTTGTACCATAAATTAGAAGATTTCTACTTCTCTCTTAGCTTACTGTTCATTATTCATTATGGTACCACAATGGTGACAGTTCAGGAGCAGTCAGGGTAACAGAACAACTTAGTTAATGGTGACAGTGAGCTTATGTCCTCCTGTGCCTGGTAAGAGGGTACACTCTCAGAGTTAGGTGTAAATGAGGCAGGTTGGAAGCAAGCACACACCTCCTTTCCTTTTGGTATGGTCTATCACCCAGTAGAGTCATAGAGTCATTTAGGTTGGAAAAGACTGTTAAGATCATTGAGTGCAACCATTAACCTAATACTGCCAAGTTCACCACTAAACCATGTCCCTAAGTGGCACATTTACACGTCTGTCAAATACCTTCAATGGTAACTCAACCATTTCTCTAGCTGGCCTGTTCCAATGCTTGACAACCCTTTTGGTGAAGAAATTTTTTCTAACATCAAATCTAAATCAGAACTAGTGCAACTTAGGGCCATTTCCTCTTGCCCTATCTCTTGTTACTTGGGAATATAGACTTTCTACAAAAGGTAGTTGTAGAGTGCAATAAGGTCTCCCCTGAGCCTCCTTTTCTCTAGACTAAACAACCCAATAGGGATAGATGCTAAACAAATACAGAACAAAAAGATGGTGGTAGTCCCAAAGAGCCTATCCTTGAAGTAAAAGTCATAGTGACAGATGAGAGATGCAGGGGGATAATGAGGGAACATTCATGGAGTTTAACTTTAGAGAAGTGTCAGTGTAGTAGGTACAACTGCACTGACAGACCTTGCAGTCAGGCTCCTGTGAGGACAGTTCAGAGCACTCCTAATCATCCCTCAAAAGATCCCGTCTCTTGCTATGGATTAAACAGAGAAATCAGATTTCTAACATGGTGATTTTAATTTGGATACTTAAAATTAAGCAATGTGAATGTTGTCTCTCCTCCATTCCCATCTCCAGTGAAGATGGGCATGAGTCTTCAGCTATTACTGCAAAAGGGCTGCCAAGCTTCATTTGAAGGGAAGCATTTTTAAGGTAATGTTTGAAGACAGAGAAGAATGAGGCTTTGTGACTGTGACAGGGAGCATAAGTGTAATCACAGAGATAGGTGTTCAGAAGTGTAGTGAGTGGCTAATGGAGGCTGGCACTACCACAGCTGAGAGAGGATATGGAAGAGATTGTCCCTGTACCTCAGACATAGTTCCAACCTCCTTTGATAAAGTGTTGTCAGATATCTCTTGGAAATCTCTGCTCTTCTTAGCTTTAATCTGACTTGGTATAAACACATCAGTTTACACTGGTATGCTTTCTCAGGTGTCCACTGGTGGTAACAAATACATCATATTGTAGTGAAAAACTTAAGATGAAATCCTAACCACTTTATAAGTCTCTAGTTCACCTTTGGTTACAATGACATCAAGGTCCAATAATTCAGTTTTAAATATTTTCACCTTGTCACCAAACTTTCGCCTAGGTGGGCAGAGACCACCACTTCCAGAGGCGGTCTGTCATTTCCCTTCCCTCACAGGTTTCTATTTGATTTCAGTCAGGTAACATGTCTGTTAAACTCCCTGCAGTCCTTCCAGTTTTCCAGGTTACATTTTCCCATTATAAACAGAGGTACTTCCATTTGCTATCACTCCAGAGCTGGCATCATTAGAGTATTTAAAACCTTGGTAACTTTTTGAGGGCCAGTTGTGGAATAGGTCTGATGACTATGGTCTGGGATGAGTGAGGACTTCTTGGACTCTGTCCATGGATTAATGGGCAAAGCCATCACAAACTAATATCATCAGAGTTTCATTTCTACCTCGTATGCATAATTTTATTCTGACATCTTAGTCCCATGTTGTAATTTTTAGTTTTGCCCCTAGGATCAACACCAGAATCTGTATTGAAAGTTGAGAGCAGGTATTTATGTAGGTTTTGAGACATACCTAAATGATGTTTCATCTCAATGCCATTATCACAGCATAGCTGTCTCTTTCTTCTTTCCAATTCTCTTTCTTCTTTCCAATTCTCTTTCATTCATAAGGCTGAAAGACCTTTTAATCTTTATTCAATTGCCTCTGCAAGGTCTAAATCACCTTGATATTTGGCAACATTGATCCTGTCTTTCCCTTTTTAATTGCTCAATCATAGGAAATTTCCTGTATAATAAAATTTATGTCCATATGTGAAAATGTGGTCATAAGATCTCTTTCAGCACCTTTGCTCTATTTATCATATCTAATTTCTAGGGGATTTATATTAGTCCAAATGTGTTCTTTAGAGGTCCGATCCGATTTCTGTTTAAGTCAATGGCACTTTCATGATAGATCTTAATGGTAGTGGGATTTAGCCTAAAGCCTGGTGTATTTAAAATGGTTTTAATCTGAAGGGCCTGTAATAAAACCAATGACTTTGATCTTCTTTTCCGGGAGTGCAACTGAGTCAGATACTTTAATTTTTCTTTTTTAACCTCAAGTAACTGCATGTTAGGTGGGTGACTACGAAGACAGTTCTCTGCTGCACAAGTTATCCTTTGTGTTTAGAATAGTAGATTGGACTTTGGACTAAGAACGAAGTTATTTTCATAAGAGACAAAACTGGAGACATGTAACATAGAAACCTAACTATTAAAAAAAAAATATATCTATTTCTATTAAGGCCTAACAATTGTGTGTGTCTATATATATATAGATAAAGGGGCTGTATTAATTAATTAAGTTTAATGATTTTTTCTAACAGGACAATAAAACAGCACTTACTCTCCTCATCCTTACTGAACTCTTTCTTGGGTTGAGTCTTGATGTCTTCCACAAACTGGGTTTCTCAAAGAGCATTTGTGATATTTTTTTTCCCCCTGACATCCTCCTCTATCCAGTAATTGAATGTAGATCACCAAAGATCTACCAAGTGGTAATAACTTCCAGATGCTGTCAACATTGGCTTGATATGAACTGGTGAACTAGAGATGAGGGAATAACCTACTAACCATTCTTTTGAGACAGTGACAATTTAACAGAACAGCCAGAAAGCTCATCTATTACAATCACAAATCAGGTGGCAAACAACATCATTGTTTTAATCTTAATCTGCCTTTGCTTTTCCCCTCGTTTTCCCATTCCCCTCTGCCCCTAACACATACAAACACAGAGACTTTCTCTTTTTATAAATACAATGGATGTTGTTGTCAGTTCAGATAAGAGCAAATGCCAGATAGGATGGCAATATTTTCAGTCCTGGCAAATACAATCATAAGTTCAGTTTATTAATATTGCAACAGTTGCACTAAATGAGATCACTTGGATAACAAAACATTTATCAACAAAACGCTGCCACCTACTGAAGTTTTGCAAACAGCCCAGATGATTGGATAAGATCACAAATTCACGCTGTCACAAGCTTATGGTCTTTGCTGAAATCGTTCTGAGGTAGGAAAAAAAAGCAAGAATGATAACCAGCAGAACAAGACAAGACATCTCTTTCATGCAGTCTGTTCAGCAAGTGTCAGGGTAAATCCTGGAGAGCAACCTCCAAAGAGGAAAGGAGGTTTGGCTCTTTGTGCTCAGTATGTTGTGGAGTTTTCAAGCACAGTGGCTAGGGAACTCTTCCTGACAACAGCGTTAGCTTGCAGCAGCCCATTATAAACTTCTATTTTTCTTGTGCTCATCTTCAAAGCTTATATTCAGTCTACAGTAAACTGATGTTAAACTTGACAGTTTTTTGGTTGCATCACTTCAGTTTATAAAGATTTTATAAATAAATACAAAAGAAGTCCAAGTGATTACAACAAATCTTGTAAATTTTCTGTTGCAAGATCTCAGCCAATTTAAGATGTTCATTATTTCAGTATAGATCCACCAGGCACACCCATGAAACAAGGCTAAGTCCTGCATGCACAGGAAAAGCTTTACCTACCTATGCTTCATTGCTTTGGTGTGGATCAACAAATGATAAGATATACAAGGTCTGACAAGCTTTTGGATGGGAATTGTTGTGCCCATGTGGATTTAATTTCCTAGACTCTTGAGAGAACTGCTTTGGGGGTTTAGCTGTTAATTATTGGTACAAGTGTTTAAATGAAATACAAACAAAATTATTCATGGTGCAACTATTTTTTTACCTTATGAGTAGAAAGGAGTATTCACATTAATCAAGAAAAGACAACTCAAGAGTTGAGACAGAATAGTTTATTAACTGACAGTCTCATTGCAATTATTTCATGCAATGGGTGATCCATCTTGCAACACTTTAGTTTCTTGTTTGTGATAATCACAAATTAATACTTACCCCTGGAATATCCTTGGATGCTAAAATCATAGACAACTCACAGGATATGAAAAAGTGAGTGCTTTTTAAGACTGGCATACAACAGAGCATTTAAATGTGCATAAATTTAATCACGGGAGTAATTCAATCGAAATAAACAGGACTACTCAAACATTTCTGATTTTGCATGTGTTTCTGTGCTCTGCTAGCTTAGGGGCTAAGAATGGATATGCTTATTTAATACAGTGTTTATCTACTAAGCTTACATTCAGCATTACTGATTCCTTCCCTTTCATCAGACAGAGACAAGGAGTTCTCCATTTTTCTAGCCTGCTTCTGGGCCAGTTTCAAACTTTGTTGTGCCTTCCTATGCATTTGCATTTTATATCTGATGTAGAAAATATCAACTATGAAACCAAACCCTGAGTCCTGAGGGAGTAAAGCAGACAAATTGAAAGGAAACACTCAGAGGTTTGACTGGATTAGGGACATGACAGATATTAGGCCAGGGCTGGCTCTTCCTGACCTAATTTTGGACCTTTTTGCACTGGGAAGCAGGATCTCCATTCTTTGGATTTAGCTGTTTGCAATTGCCCTTGGGTTCTCCTTCATGACTGTGGCCACATATATTGACAAACAAACCCTGGCCTAATTCTCTCTTCCTAATACTGGAACTGTTCTTACTGATGTGATATCATGTGTATTTAGTGTGGGACATGAATATACGCTAACTACTGTACTGGGAAACTCCAACAAGTGACAAGGCAGACACAAAGTATTTAACTTGAGTTGGCCACTGTGGTTAACTCTTTTTGCAGTAAAATATACAATGTTTTTTAGTCCTCAGTAGGTTTTTAAACCTAGATTGTTTATGATGGGTTATCTATACTGCTACGTCTATTCAGTGCCAGCCCCACAACCTTGCTTGCTATGCAAGCAGAAGAAAACCCTAAATACCCACTGTGGGCCACCTGGAATTGACATTGCCAGTTATAAGCCCTGACTAGTTTAGGTAGGCTTGGGCTTTAAGCTGCACTTAGCTACAACTGTTCTTCAAGACAAAGGAACTTCAAAGGATATTGACTCCACTCAGTGACGCTGAAGCCAACACACCTGCTAGCTCCTATGGAGATGAAAGTGAGTGTTTAATGCACACCATTGCCCTAACCAGGGTGCAGGTGCAGTTTCTGGCTGGAGCTCTTCACATTGGCCTATCTGTATTTAACTTTTCCCATCAGGATTTGTGGTTATTTCTAAGCTCATAGCTCCTGGCCTGCCTCTCAGTGACACTGTTCTTCTAATAGCATCTGCAGGCTTCTTCTTCCCCTGACACCATGATGGCAGTTATGGGATTTCCAGCATCAGGCTGACAGGGCAGGCTGCCCTAACCAATGTTCTCAAGCTCAAGGTCAGTGTAAACAATGCATGCTGAGATTTACCTTCACTAGCTGATCTAATAAAATAAGAGTCCTGTCTACTGAGGCAACTTACTAACCTTAGCTTAAATCTTTCAACTTTTTAAAATTGCATTCTAGAACAAAGGTCTGAGAGACTGTGGACAGGTTGCCTCTTAGAAGGTCTCTGGGCTAATATGGAGCAGGATTCAAATACAGACAAAGCAAAAAAGGCAACAAACATGGGCAATGGCCAATGCACATAGGCTAGGGTGTTGGTTCAGGTGAGTGAAAGACCTAGTGGAGGGAAGGAGAAGAAGTGAAGGGGCTTTGGGGACCTGGTGTTTTCTTAGGTTGCTTCATCTCTGCCAGAGTTCTCATCTTCCCTCAGCCATTCACCTGGGGAAGGGGTGGGTGACTCCTTGCATGGGAGGATCTGATGCTGGCTAGATAGAAGAGGCTGCAAATCCCCAACTCCCTATGTCTTCTTGGTGGACCTGTGATCTCACAGGGATCTGGTGGGTTTTCTGGTTAAAGGTGGAGGACATTTTTATTTTTTGATGGCTATCTCTTGCTGTATCATGCCTGTTGATGAGTATTATACCTTGCTGTGCACATTAGTGAACTGCTGTGAGAAGGCACTCCTACTGTGATAGAAAATGTCCCAGAGAAGAGCCAAGAGAGTAAAGATTTCTGAAAAGAATCTGTTTGTCAAGCTAAGAAAATAAGTCACTGATTTAAGGCCAAAGTCCCACTGCAAGCTGCTGAGTGCTTGCTTACCCAGCCCAGGGCAGAACTATGTGAGATGCTTCCAGGAGCAAGGCAGCTGTGAAGCTGAGGCTTTCCAGCTGGGCTGCTCAGCCCTCCCATGAAATACTGCTCATGGCAACTGTGCTCCCTAATTTGTCCCTCCAAGGTGATGCATTGGCCCACCCTGAGGTATGTGTATCTACAAAAAAACCAAGAATGTTTTTAGATAGGCTTTCAAGTGCAGCGTGGAGCCAGGCAAGTTCTGCCCTTGCAGACTTGCATGTGCTGTAAGTCAGGATGGTGGGGCAGGGACATTTTTGACAAATCATTTTGTGCTGAAGTCTTAGGAGGCATCCATTAAACAAAATTTAATGTAAAAGAAGTAATTTTGAGTTTGAGTAGCAAGTTAAGAGAGTATATTTTAGGGGATCGTTTTACTCATCCTCAGTGGAAGGAGCTATTTAACATTTTAGTCCACGTAGATACAATTTTTGAAGGCACTGCATCTGGAGATTCTGTCTTGCGTTTGACTTCCTTGGATGTTTTACAAATAAAACTTTATGTATCTGTTTGATTTTCTAGTCACACTTGTTAAAATAGTTGGCCACTGTGTGATTAAACTACCAATGTTTGTTAGTTTGCATTTTTTTGATCAATAGATATTTACTAGTGAAGACCAGAGCATGACCTTGTTTATATATATACACATGTGAATATTGTGTATATGTTTGGCAGAAGAGATCCTGAGCTTTTCCAGAGTGGAGGTAGGGCTTGTGCTGGGAAAAGCTAGGCATGAGGACCTTGGCTGATTGTGGCTGGGGGAAATAGTTCTTGGGTGTCTGTTACTGGCCTCCTGAGCAGAAGAGCTTCGAAGTGTATAACTACTAAGCAATTGGAGGTTCTCACATAATTGACAAATAGGTAAATTTGTATGAAGGGTCTGAAATCCAAGAGCACTGTGACACTGCCAAGACAAGAGGAATGGCACCCAGCTGCCACGTGCCTTACTAGGGCATCATATTCTGATGGTTCCTTAGTGTCTCTATAAACTGGAAATATGGTAGCTACAGAGAAAAATATTCAAAAAACAACTACCTGAGCTAGCTAGAAGCAAAACAGAAATGACATAGGCAACACTTTGACACATGACAAAAGAGGTGGGCTCCTAAGCAGGCTAGATGACACGTTCCTTTTGTGTGTCTCACTGCCAGGAACTTCTCCTGGAGGTGACTACATCTTGAAAACTACTTTGATAAACCCGGACTGACTTGCTGCCTGATTTTCAGAGAAGCAGAAAAGACAAAATAGGCAGTCATTGCTAGCTATGGCATTCACTGAACATGTGGATGTTCAATTCTGCCCTCCACTAGTCAACATTTTCAGTTCCTGTTGCTCTGCGAAGCACCCATGAAGAATGGTATCTCTGCCTCAGCATAACAGTACAAGGCTACTTTCAGAAATATGCCTATCTTTTAAATTAGGGGGCCACAGCAGGTTTGAGTTTTAAAAGACTGAGTGGAAGATCTAAAGAAATAAACAAGCACAGGTATCTACAGACTTAAAAATCTTATTTCTCCTGCATCTTCATGAAACATAGGTGGGAAATGGTCCCTAAATTATCTAGATATTCTTACTAATTTCTGCAATTTTTCCTTCCTTCCTTCCTTCCTTCCTTCCTTCCTTCCTTCCTTCCTTCCTTCCTTCCTTCCTTCCTTCCTTCCT
>JANHGN010020193.1:0-15142 GCA_024605025.1 Megaceryle maxima
ATACATTTCTAAAATCAGTGTACAGATTAAGCTGGTTCTCCATGTAAACCAGTACCCTGTCTCTTAGAGTGGAAAATATATTTTAGAAATTATGGCAAAAACCTACTATAAATATTAGTGAAATACTATCAATCCAAGTTTTTCTTATTGTTACCAGCTAATGTTTTAAGAGATCTCGTCTCATAGCTCCACCTACTGTAACTGTGTGTTTTGTCACTCTGGATATCACAGCAGAATCTTCAAAACCAAACCTGATGCCTGACCAGACTTGTAAATTCTTACTTTTAACCTTGGAAAGAGTATTGGTCTGATTTTCAGAAGTGCAGAATGAGAGTTGGTACAAATGAATGCAACAGTACTATGTTTCCTTCTTCTCCCCCCTGTAATTCTCACAAAGAAAAGTAATTCTGCCATTCCTTCTAAAAGCAATTATTCTCCAACAAGTTCCCACCCTCACTGCTTGAGTGTCATGTTTAATAAAAAGGCAGGATACTCAAAAGTCTTTAACTCATGAGTCCCTCCGAAACAGTCGATTTCTAGACAAAAAGCAGTAAGGGTCCCAAAAGAGAATCTATAGAAAGGCTTGGTTACAGTATTTGCAAGTGGCCAAAATAGGCTTTTGATAGTGATAGAATGTGTAAAAGAGATGCCAGCGTGTGTGAACAAGTGGCAAACCACTGTCTTTTGACACCTGAAGTGGAAAACTATGCAATATTTCACAGTGATGGAGAAACAAGTATCATATTCTCTGTTATCATGGTTATTTTGTTTTCAAAGTGCAGTAGTTTGCTTTTTTAAATTTTTTTTTTATTCTTAGAAGGACTTTTTCAACTGCCATGATACAGCATTATAATTTCTCTGGGCTGCTTCTGGGGGTCTCTACCTAAATTAGGGTTAAAGTTGTCTATTACAAAACTGCTCTGTACAGTTATTCCCTAGTCTAGCAAGGGTATCTATACAGACAGAGTTGGATCATCTACATAAAAGCTGCTTAATATGCTGGAGCTTGGCTCGGGCTTTGGGGTAGGGCCATGTCTGCTTGCATGTCACCAAAGGAACATCAGTATGTAAACACAAGCTTTTGTTTTTCGTACGTCAAACCAGCACTTCAGTCATACAAAGAATCAGAGGATAAAAACCTCTCGTTTCATAAGGCAGTCATTTATGGTCTAAGCCATATCTATGAGTTTTTGATCCAAGAACGACGTTGTTAGTACAATACAGGATACTCCAGGGTAGCTACTTAGGCAAGGATTAGCTTCCAGCTGTGCTGTAAATACTATTCTGAACTGGATTGTGCACTCCTGGCTGCATAGCTTGCGGCCAAGGTTGATTTACATGTTAGGATTGGCATGGGGCATGTCTCTTAGCTCTTAATCTGTTTGTTTTCACAAAAAATAAATTGAAGTTAGATTTTTTTTTTTTTTTTTTAAGCAGTCTGGAGAGGTTTGTGTTACATCAGCTACCAAAATGCATAAGAAACTTTTTCAAACACAGAAAAAGAAAGTTTGCCTGCAAAGACCCTCGTGAACTGAGGGTCAGGTCACGATCAGTGCCCCCATCTTCTGTCTAGTGCAAAGGCCAGGGAGAGAAGCAATTTGTTTTCTTGCTCAAGGAACTTAGGCAGAACGGTCAAAACTTGGGTAAGAGGAACAAAATGATCACAATGATATAATGAATTGTTTCTCAACTGGTTAGTCATTACTGGTAAGAATCATAAAAGGTAATCTGCAGGGTCATGAGATATTGACACTTCTGTTACATTTTGCAGCAATGGAAATGATGCTGAATCCACACCATGTACACACCTCCGCTTAAAGGTCAAGTGTTTTCTGTCGGTTCTTGAAACACAGACAGAAATGAATTACAAAAGCTGCTTTTTCTTTTTATTATTTGTATCGCATACGCTTTTTGTATTAAACTCAAGATACAACTGTAAATATGTTTTACTTTGAACTGGGACTGCTGAGGTCAAAAGCTGCCAAACACTGTGCTGGTGGTCAGAACTGTGTTAGAGTTCATAGTGTCCATCCTGGTTTTGAGACAGCAGCAGCAGTGATACTTGATTGCCCTTAGCAGCAGCAAATACTTCTATAATGCATGTTGTCATTAACAGACTCTGATCAGAGCCTTCAAAAAACTAATACTTTTGAGATTATTGAGACCATCTGTTTATTAGGATTTAAGTGACATTTCTGTCCGTTGTGGCACAGCTGTAGGAACACACCTTTATTGAACTGGTACCACCAATGCTAGAAAAATTGTGAGGATTTTGATGCTACCTCAAGCCAAAGGCTCCCCAAAATGAGAGTCTGGGCTTGATCACTCTCCGTCAGTAACCGGTTGCAGATATATACAGAAGACTGTAAGAATGGGGTTATGATCTAATACAGATGTTAGAAGGATGTCCAAGTACATTCTCCCACCTTCTCTTAGCTATCAGTTCATCTATTTCCTGTGGACTGTTCTACTAGTAGATAAGGATGTTTGTCTTCTCCCTGAAAGGACTCTCTTGCTGCGCTCAAACCTGTGATTTTATTTGAATTGTCTGCATGATATAAGACAGCACGTACTAATTACTCAAATTTATACCACTTTTCAACCCATACTCTGCAGACATCCTTGTATTTGGCTTACCTGAGCTCTGAAATCGATAGGAGAAAAACCCCTAGTAGCTTTGATATCTGTGATTCTGTTTCCCATTAGGGAAAAGATTAAAAAAATGCCATTCTCTATCTTCCCTGGTGGTATCTGTGTGAATGGCACAAGAATCAGACAGCAATTGTCCTTTCCTTCAAGTGGCTTGCAGTCTCGCTTCGACAGAATCCAGACTCCAAAGGGGAAGAGGGCAGTAGAAGGGTGCACCATCAGCATATGTTCGTGGGACTCTTACGTTGGATGCATTTGCTACATCTTTGTGTTTCTTTCGTGGTTTTTTGTATTTTTTTAATTTTTCTTCAGTTACATTTAAGCTGTTTTCAAGACCCCAGTGGGATTAGTGAGAACAAAAGGGAATAAAAACCAACCAAAACCAAAGGGAGAAACCAGCAAAGGCAAAAAGCATTCCAGAAGCAGGATGAGGCCATAAAAAGACAACTAGTATAGTACAATAAAGGGGTAACCACAGTCCTCAGAGGAAGTCTATGAGATGGGGAAGAGGACCAGAGGTGTCAGGTGAGGGTGAACAGGGACCAAACACAACATGCTGGAAGACAGAGCTAGACTGACGATGACGAGTGTTGGACATGAGCTAAATGTAGTGGTTCATAATGATGTGGTGAAACAAGTACTTCTAACTCCTTTTCTTTTTCCCCCTCATCCATATTTGCAATCACCTTTTACAGCTTGTCTGTTGCAGTTCCCCAGTTTCACTAGATATTTGAAAATAAACCATGGGGGTATTGTTTAGTCTGTAACATCATCATTATTCACCGTGTTGCTTGAAGTAGTTTAATTTCATTCTTATCTGTTTTGACAGCTGAATCTTATCTTCCTGGTGATCACATTGTGCAAAATGGTGAAGCACTCAAACACTTTGAAACCAGACTCTAGCAGGTTGGAAAACATTAAGTAAGTGCTTTGTGTTCAAGTATGAGAACTATGATTATTTTCTGATTGCTGAACTGATTGAAAGCTACTCTCCATTAGGAGCACATGCCATTGTCTCCCAGCAACTGCAGATGTCAATTAGAAGCAAACAGAGCCAATCCTGCTTTCGTCACATTGTTGCTGTAGTGTCACAAATGCCGGTCAAAATTAGATAATTTCAGTCTGGAACTAGTGCCAAGAAACTGTTTCACGGAAATGCCACAGCACTGTAGTAATTTCATTTGCATTTAAAATGCAGTTCAAAAATGATGTTCCTGTTTGCATGGCTGATATGATTATATTAAGTTTGTTTTGTTAAATGACTTTTTGATTTAGGGATTCTGAGCAGAGTCTACTCGTAATCCTGTTCTCCCAGGAGAATTGACTCTATTATTATTGTTAACTTGAAGATTATCTGCTGTTTTCATGCTAATTTAACAAGTGTTTACTTTATCATGGTGCTGTACTGCAGTATCCCTTTTGCAGAGTAATCTAAGTGACATAATTAACAAGGCTTTGGCAGCTCTCGCATCGTTAGATAGTCTTTCTCTGTATTCTGTATAGCTTTACGGTGTACTGAAGGTTTTTGTTATCAACACTGAAGGGATGGTGCAACTTTCTAAAACTGAGGGTTGGATCTGAAAGGGTCTTACAGCTTTGCTTTGAATGTTGAAAATAGCGAAAGGAGATTTTCAGTAAGGCTAACATTGTGAACTAGATGTTCTAGATAGGTCAGTATCAGCTTCATTGCATGTTGCATGATGAGAGAGAGAGAGCTAATCTTTAGCATCTCTCTCTTTTCTTCCTTTTCCTTTTTCTGTCTTCTCATCCACACCAGTAATTACCGTGTTTGTGATGGCTACTATAATACGGACTTACCTGGGTAAGGTAGAACCCTACATTAACAAATTTCTAGCATGATTTTTAACTTTACAAACTCGGTCAATATTGTGGATTTCCCTTAATTTTAATTAACTAGTTTTGAGATACCTGATTTGCTAAAGAATTTTTAACTATTATATGCCTTTATAATTTTAAATTGCTTGCCTCTGCATTTTGAATTTCCTATTTTGACTAATTTTTATAGACAATTAAAAATGCTCTTATTAATTTCTGTTTCAATTCTGTCTAATAATTTTGTTTCTCTTTTCTGCTTATAATGCTTTCTAGCTATGAAGATAATAAGCCATTTATCAAGTAAGATCATTAGTTAGATGTGGAATTCACTGACTAAATTCCCTTTCCCTTTCATTCTGTGCCGTTCTCTAAAATTCCTTTTCCTTAACCTATTCATGATGGAATCTTTTTTTAGACTATTCTGTAGAGCAATATCCATATTTTTGTCACATTTCAGCAGGGTTTCTTCATGCGGAAATTAGATCATCTAGCTTCAGTTTAGCTGAGTTTATCGGTGCATTAAAGATTTGGGCTCTAGGCTTTTAATCTGCTGTTTAACCTTTGTGCATTTCGTTACATTATTTGGCGTCATATGGCAGCACCACTGTTTAAAATCCATAGTGTGATTGGTGGCTAAGCCAGATGTATCAATCTCTTCTAAAAGCAGATAAAGCAATGGAGTAGCTGGGGCTTACACTGTACTTCTGCATTTCAGAATAGTTTTGACATCCTATGCAGTTCTTGAGAAAGAAAAAGGTCATCTCTACTTTTGCTGTTTTCACTGGAGACTAAAAGTACTAAATGGAATTGTTCTTTCTTTAATAGATAAAAGGTTAAACCCAAGGAATTTGAACCCATTTGAATATGAACCTAGTAAGAGTCAACTGCAGGATCTGAAATGTTAATATTGGATTTGCTGACGTGCATTCTGATAAGTAACGTTACTAAAATTAATTTTCTTTTGCAGATCCTGGGTCCTGGGTGCATTTGCTCTCCTGTGTCTCCTTGGCCTCACATGGTCATTTGGCCTGCTGTTTATCAATGAGGGGACCGTTGTGATGACGTATCTCTTCACTGTATTTAATGCTTTCCAAGGAATGTTTATTTTCATCTTTCATTGTGCCCTTCAGAAGAAAGTAAGTTACCGAAAACACAGATGCATGAAATACCACGTATATTGCTTAAAAAAAACCCCAAAACAACCCCAAAAACCCAAACAAAAAACAGAGGAAAAAAAAGTAGCAATGTCAAGAACTGGAGTATTTTGAAGTAGTTTCAGAAGGGTACTAGGATTGAAAAGCAATTCTTGCTGTGTGTGCTTGTGGGAGTCGTGTAAATGCTCTGCGGGCTTGGCAGCTTTAAAATGGATGCAACCTTTCCAACCTGGGCTTGAAAAGTTTTGAGGCTTTGAGAAGAAAATTACTGCAGAAAGTGTACTGTTTTACATTGGTAATGTGGTACGTATTAGTCTGGAATTACAGCCAAAAGTCTTTCATATTTGCTTGATACAAATCCTGCCTCCGCTGCAAGCACTGCAAACAAAGGATCATTTCCAATATCAGCCCATCTCAGCCTGGAAACCCTCTCTCTTTTCTCAGATCAAGGCAGAGAAGCTCTCCTGAGATCCCATTAAGCTACCACGTAAAGCTGCAGGTGATAGGCAGGGATTCTACTAGGAGGGCTCGTTCATAAAAAAAAAAAAAAAAAAAAAACATTAATTGAGATGTAAAAATTAATTTGATTATGAACTTTGACACACCTTAGAAAATAGTAGTCTAGTTGACACTAGACAACTGCTAGTGGGGAGAGTTTTCCAAAACCAGTGTGACTGCTTTTTACTTTGTGCTCTTAACTGGAAAAACTGGAATCCCCTGGCACGAGCCTTCCCTCATGAGTGGGATGTGGTAAATTAGTTCTGCTCCCTTTGCCCTATGGGAGCAGAGGGATCCAGAAGGAGCCAGGTCTGCTGGGGAGAGAGAAAGTTTGCAGGAGACAGAGGAGCAAACAGGGAGAAGGAAGCAAAGGGTGTAGCTGGGTGGGATTCTCTTTGGGTTCTCTGAAACCCTTGTCTTCCCCAGACTGAGGGAGGGTGGAGGCTGCTTCCAAGGCTGCCTTAAAGGTTCTTTAGTGAAGGATAAAAGAAAAAAAGCTCAGAGCCTGCGTGGAAAGGCGTCATAAATGAAAGTAACGAGAGCTGAGAGGAAGGGTGAACATCAAAAAATCCCACCCAGAAAAACTTTATATAAAATGGAATACATCCTACACTTGGAAATACCCAATTTGCACTATTTAGATTCCAAATATTTTTACCAGTTTTAGGCTGGAGACCTAGCAATTATTAACTCCCATTATAATTAGCTCACCGGAGACTTAATTAACTGATATTTAGAAAATGGTTTGGGACCATTGGATAAAGCGTTGCTGTGTAAGCACAAAAATCCCATTCTTGTGTGTTCTCAACTCTAACAGTATCAGCATCTCTATGTTTGGTGTAGACAATGGCATTCAGCCATGTTTTAGGAAAAGAACTGGTAGACAGAAAGAATTTTATCCAGATGAACATGGCACTTCTCTCATTTTGAGGGAACAAAAGCACGTGTAGAGAGGAGATTTAGCCTGGGAAGAGAAGGAAGAAAATGCAAACACGCTCAAAATGCAAATAATTTCTAGATTAGTGTTTCATACAGTGTTGCCCTTTCTGCCACTTGTATTGGACTTGAAAATCAAAATCAGATTCCTTTTTTATTTCTTTTTACAGCTGTGCATTGTTTTTTTATTAAGTGGAGTCAGCAAAAAGCAATATTAAAATACCAGTCAAGTGTGAAAAAGCATAACCTAGAGCAATAAGATTTATACCTGAAAGAATATTAAAGCTGCCATTTAAGATTTTTAAGTTTCAATGCCTTTGACTAGATATCATCCTATCCTCTGTCTGCATAGCTAATGTAGTCTTTTTATTCTGTTATTACTAGTTGGTCACTAAATTGAACAGAGAAATAGAATTGTGAAAGTGAAAACTATTATGTTTCCAGTTCTGACAAGATGATAGTGCTGTTGCTTCCATCAGTTTCCAACAAGCTATAATTTAGAAATAATGACAGCGGAATGCGCAGTGCTGACAGATAATGTACATTCACTGCAATATAGGCATTAGGCAAAAACAGCCCTGGAGGGTGGTATTTGGGTAAAAATACAATTTTGATTGCTGTTGTCTCTACTATGTAGTGGTTTGGAGCATTTAATATCCATTAGCGTTCAGGGATGTATTTTCTTAGGTGTTATACCATCCAGTCATGATTATATATAGACTTATGGTTTTCAGACTACAGAGTTAAAGATTGTGATTCTATGTCCATGCATTTCTGTTTCCTTTTTTTTTTTCCCCTCTGTGTCTTTTGTGCTTATATATACATAGGAGTTCACTTAAAATAGGTGCCATATACTTTGATAAAAAAGATGAGTTATCATCCCTAGCTTGAAGTTAAAGCACTAACTATTCAAATTTTCTTCAAACTTGTGGTTTATAGAAAGATCACAGTATGGATTCCATGAGTAAAATCCTTGTAATACTGAAAACAGCCCATGGCATATGGAAATACACACCATTAACTTGCTGCATTTTCTCCTCTCCCCTTTTTCCATACACACAACTTACTTTCTGTCCTATATATTCATAGCTCGAGCAGAATTTACAGATTAGCTGAAATCCCACTTTTCCCAGAAACTTAGGAGTCTCATCGATGTAGAATTAAAGTCCCAGGTACCTGGTGGAAGATTTATGAATTTCAACTTAACAAATGTTATCCACTGAGTCCCTTCACGGATGCTGTCATGCTTCTGAGATGTGTCTGCACTCTTCTCTTACCTGAAAATAGTATTCAGTGGAGCAGTCACCAAACATGAGAGAATTAACTGTTCTGTAAATGAATCCTGATTGCTTTCACGACAAATGTTCACACACATAAATTACAGAAGTAAAGTTTCCAGCAGGTCACTGGAAACAGAAGGTGAATAAATGCAGGCCAGATAGTGGTGGGATCATTAATCAGTGTTGTTGCTGTCAGACAAAAAAATCTCATACACGTAGGTATATTCACATTTCCAGGCTCAGCAAAGACAGTAATGAGGAAATTTTTTTTCTTGTCCTGAAAGATGTTTCATTTCCCAACCTTTATGGTTCAAAATTCAACTCTGGAACACTGCTGGTCCCTCCACCAGCGTAACTGATGCTCTGCCTAGAGTGGGGCAGCTTTCTACCATCCCAGAGCAGGCGTGGCCATATGAACCAGCAGCTGTTTGAGTTACACAGAGTAAATTTATATGAAAGTGCCTTTATAGTCATTGCAAGTTTTGCCCACTTTTCTTGGAAGGGATAACATAACGGGCAGGACTGAGCACTGCAAAGCCCAGTTACCAAGCCCCTTTGCATGCTAGGATGGGAACGTGGGCTTTCTAGGGCTTCTGCAACAGAAGCTCACATTAAAAGGACTGTTTTCAGCATTCAATTCACTTCAATTTAACTATATTAATCTACAAAACTGAAAACAAAATAAAACATAATCCCCTAAATAATTCAGCAGTGCCTATTCAGGCACATTGAAATGAGATGCGTGTGCACCTTGGAAATAATTTGTTCAAAAATCCTTGGATAGCTGATAGTGCTGCTGCTTAGCAGGGAAAAATACTTGATTTTGCTAATAGCCAACAATTCAACAGACAATTATCTATTTACTTGAAATGTGTGTGTGTAGTTTCAATG
Organism: Megaceryle maxima; assembly: GCA_024605025.1. Lineage (NCBI taxonomy): Eukaryota > Metazoa > Chordata > Aves > Coraciiformes > Cerylidae > Megaceryle > Megaceryle maxima. The sequence goes on from JANHGN010020193.1 coordinate 9,245, forward strand.
TGAGGTTCATGTGGTTTTGGCAGCTGAGATATTTAACACTAATTTTTGTGCTAAGTAATTTTATATATATATATATATATATATTTTATTCTCCCTGTTAGGTACGTAAGGAATATGGCAAATGCTTCCGACATTCCTACTGCTGTGGTGGACTACCAACTGAGAGTCCCCACAGTTCAGTGAAGGCATCAACCACAAGAACTAGTGCTCGCTATTCCTCTGGCACTCAGGTAACAAAGACTTTGACAGCATCTTTTAATTAACCTTATTTATAAAAAGCCTACTGAGATGTGTTATATTCAGAAGCACTAATTGTCTTCTCATTATTATCATTTAGATGGCAAATACATACTTCTGCATAGCAGAATTGATTTCTTTTTTAATGTTTCCTTTTACTTTGGTCTAATGCAAACACCTTATTTTTCCTGTAATTAGGGGCTGGTTTGCAGGAAGGTTTATACCATCATGTTTCATCTAAATGAAATTTAATAAATTAGAGTTTTAATAACAATAGAAGGAATTTCGCTGCGTGCTAGAAAAATGGCTTACTTCGGGCCAAAATAAACACAAATATTCTACATAATAGCAGATAAGTAGGGAAAAATATTTTTATAACTTTCTATTCTTCTCTCTCACTGCTTTATGTTGACAGAGTCGTATAAGGAGGATGTGGAATGATACTGTGAGAAAACAATCTGAATCGTCTTTTATCTCAGGTGACATCAACAGCACTTCAACACTTAATCAAGGTCAGTCACTGGGAACATTTCAGTTTTAGAAGCCTTAAATTTTATACAGATTTTACATCATTAAACACAGAAGAATTGAAAAGAAAGTTTGGAAAAAAAAATAATAAAAAATCTGGAACAAATGTTCTCTAAAAGGAGAGTTTTAAAGTCATCCACCAGCACATTTTAAAACCGTCTTCCCTCAACTGGCCCCCTGCTGTAGAAGTTGAATTCCTCCATTCATGGGAATGTATTAAATAAGTTTCATCAATAATTTAACTTAAAAAGCAAGATCATAATTTTAAATCTTTCCTAACCTTTATAGGTTAAATCTGAAACAGAAATATGAGTGCAGTAACATTTTAATGCATATTTGACTATGATTTTTAGGTGCAGAAATTTTCCCAGTGAAATCTAATTGATATCATTTCTATGCAAAAGATGTCTGTAAAGCATTTATCTTTTCTATTTCAAAGAGCATCGTATCTGTCACATGGGATAGAATCCAGATTTTCAGGCACAGAGAAGCCAAAAACTCCAAATTTCTCCACTCAAATAGTCTTTGAAATCTGTAACCTCATTCTCATGTCCAATTAGAAGACAAGGATATTAACCGAGACAGAATGTCCCTTCCTTTCTCCCCTTCCCTCTGTGTTTTTGGTTTGTTTTGTTTTTTTTTTTTAAGGCAGTTTGAGCTGGCAGTAGAGGGAAGGCTGCTCTGTGCAAGCCAAGTTCAAAGCTTGTTCTTCCACCCACATCTCCAGAAGTAGCCCTGATCTCATTGCGACAGCTCCCGCTCAACTCGGAAATTCAAACAGAAAATTCACCACTCTCAGGGCTGCTGTAAAGCTCTCATCGACCACAACTAGCAAATTTTCCTCCCTGTGGTTTGGGGTTTTTTTCCAAGATTTGGAAGAAGGGTCATGAATTTAACTCCCGTTCATTTTGGAAGTAATAAAAAAAAAAAAAAAGTGCTATTTTGCAAAAGGAAAGATTTCAGAAAGCATGATTCTGGTTTTGCTATTTGGCATATAAAAAGTGGGTAAGACCTGTGTGTCTCACTGCTCCCTTCATCTGAATCTTGGATGTTCCTCTGGCAAAACCAAAATAAAGCAACTTCTAGTTAGAAAACACATATTTTTCATACCGAAGAAAGAAGTAAATTCCCTTCCAGTATCTTACTAAAATCCCATAAACGCACTATAGATAAAAGCCTGGGATTTCACCCTAATTTGATGCCTCTGACTCCTGAGGTTTGCTCTAACCGTGTTGCATCCTCAGTTAATTCAGAGTTGAACAGAGGTCTTGGAAGCTTCTCCCTGTTTTGGAGCTCTGGTCTTGTCACTGGAGATGTTCTGCCATGATTAGGAAAATTGATACCATCTTTATTCAATGATAAGTTTGTCACTATCTTGGTGATACATACATATAGCTTAGTAATTAATGGCAAGTGTAATTTTTCCTTTAAAATACAATCAGGCTCTTAAAGGTGGCAAAACATTTTGGATTGAAAGAAAAAAATTCTCTTAACTTTAAATTTAAGGTAGTAATTCTAACCAAGATTAAACACAGTACACAAAAAAGACCCCGAGCAAAATATGTTTGTTAGCATTCCTAGTAGTAAGTACATTACATCTGAAAAAAAGCTATCATAAAACCTTTTTAATTGTTCACTGATACAAATTTTAAAATAAGATTAGCATAATCGGTCAGTAATTGTCTGAAAATTAGAATTTTCTGCTCATTTCTGCTACCAAGCATCTATGGTAGTACAAAAACATTCATATTTGGTATATATACCATCTTTTCCTTGACAAATGAAAATATACTATAAAAATACAGCTGGCTCTTTACTTGTCCTTGGGTCTTTAATGAACTGAACCCGATGTACTGCTGTGCAATGCAATAGAAAAGAAAGTGGAATTTTACCTTCAAGAAATATTTACAATAAGTTTTATATCATAGCATTTTGTGTGTTTGGTTTGGTTTGGTTTTTGGTTGGTTTGGGTTTTTTTTTGGTTTTTGGTTTTTTTTTTTCATTATTTCAACTCATTTTTCTCCTAGTAGCTAGAAATCAGAGATTAATTAACTTTTTAATAATTTGTCAAAATATGCTGGATTGTTTTGTTTTCCCCTCATTACTCTGAGAGTTGTTTCAGTGGTGTTGCATTAACATGTAAAATGGGTTTAAAGAAAATCTGTTCCTATAGCGTTTTGCTTGGTCTTACATTGTTTGTAAACTGATTGCTGAAAGAAAATTTGTCATTCAAGGAATTCTTTTTTTAAAACCTGGCAGATATATTTGCAGCATGAATGTCCCGGGAGAAAATGCGAACGCTCTGATTTCTTAGAACAAATATTTTGCTTTCCCCTCAGCATGCATACTTTTACATATACTAAGATATGCTTCTTGCCGTTTGTCATCCACTGTCTGTTTGAAAACAGCAATTCCTTTCCACTGTCCGTGTGTTTTTAATAAAGTGAATAACAGCTCTGATCCTGTCAGAAGATTTTTCAATACCTTTTAATTTGAGAAATTCAGTTCTCTCAATTCTGGACAGAAGTATTCCAGATGATCAGTTTTAAAGCTATAATAGCTTTATGCATTACCTTGATCTCTACACATTTAATTGCTATTCTTGTGTAACAGTGATTTTTGTATACTTTAGTAAATGTCACTCTCACCAGATGTTTACTTTGGGGATTTGGATAGCACCTGTGAATTACTGGAATCGAACTGTATTTCCCTGCTCCCATTTCAAATACAGAGGTCAAATACATTCAGAAATTTTTCAGCTGAATTACATTTGACAAATCCTACTTGCTTCATGATGAATAAAAAAATATTCTTTATTGAAACTGTCAGCCTAAAATTAAAGAACTGACTTTTTTTTTTTTTTTTTTCTTCTATTTCTTTTGCTTTAGGAATGACTGGCAATTACCTACTAACAAACCCTCTTCTTCGACCACACGGCACTAACAACCCCTATAACACATTGCTCGCTGAAACAGTTGTATGTAATGCCCCTTCAGCTCCTGTGTTTAACTCACCAGGTGTGCTTATACTTCCTGAATAAAACTGCTTTTCTTGGCTCACTCCAAATCCCTTCTTTTCCCTAGATAGTAACTCGAGTTGCAATACCCTAGCTGTACATTCCGAGTTTCTGTCAGTTCAAGCAATACAGTATTGCCAATGTCAGCTTGTAAAACTGCACTATATTATAGTAATGCCTTTGCCATAACAGTATTTACCAATAATTATCCATGTTTTCAACACAGGTGGCATAAATCTTAATATACTATTACAGGACTGACACCACATGGTCCGAGAGCCCATCTTCAAGATATATATCACTTAGAGGTATCATGTCTATGCAATATAAGGTTGACTCTAAAGCGTGCTGAGGACAAACCTGCTTATGGAAGAGATGAGACACTAAAGCAGCGCAAGGCATCTTGACACCTTTGGATACCCCAGTGTAGAAAACTGTATCCAGCGTCAAACAGCTCGAAACTATAGTATAGTGCAGCTTTATGATAGATCATTTTCCTGTAGGAAAATATTGAGATTAACAGTTAGAGCAGTTTAGTTCTCTAGGAATAAAGGGTGTCGTCACTGAGCTAACATTTTGTTGTTACATTATCTAGATGCTTTTTTTAACTACAGTGCAATTAATCAGTAAATACCTAGCAGTTACTGTGTGATGAGTCATAAGATGACTTTAGTATGACTGGAACTATAAATCTTTGATAAAGAGCTCATAAAAGCTTGTTTCCAGTTTTTATTTCAAGTTTCATTTTGAACTGAACTGTAGTTTCTATTTTCATTCTCTTGTTTTCTTACTTTCCTTATGCTTTCCTCTAGCAACCTACAGAGAGACAAGTATGGGAGTAAAACTTAACTTTGCCTATCAAATGTAAATTTTTTCAGCATGATTTTTAACGGGCACAATTAAAACATAACTAGTGGTCATGAAGTAGACTCAGCGGGCAAGTGGTTCACAATTTGCAAATGAAATGTTTCCACATTCATAAAGTACTTGCATACTGCTTTTTGGGAAGCAACATGAGGTCTGTAGCAAACCCTGTTGGTAACAGAAGCTCTGCAATGCTGAAATAATTTGCTGTTTAAAACCAAAGCAGTGTCAAGCAGAAATTCTTATCAATTTACTTCTATTTTTACATTCCCACAGTAATCTTGCTACAGGCTATGGAAAGATTTCAAATTAATTACCTGATCACGGACAACAAAATTTACTTCAACAAACCAGTTTGAATCTATTCTAGCGTGCTTAACTCTGCAGTATATCATAGAAAACTCATTTTGGATTATCAGATATATTTTGGTATCTGTTTAGCAGAAGAAAAGAGAATTAAAATTATAGAATTAAATCACTTTCGTGAGGGAAATGAATGCCAGCATGTGGTCCATGTGTTGTCTACTTTTATAAATGCCATATGTTCTGCGCAGCTAAATCCATTGCAAGAAAAAATATTGGAACATATATGAAATTGCAAAACTACAAAGTTGTTTAATCAAAGCTTAAAAAGACCTTTCAAACAACCCTCATCACTGTATAAATCAGTACACAGGGAGAGGAGTTAACAATAACACAAATACAAAACGATTTGCAAATTACTCAGAATTTACTTGGAAATTATTACTCTTTTTTTTTTTTTTTAACTTGGAAATTATTACTCTGGTTTTTAAAGTTGAAGACAAAAATCTTTTCATGAGAAAATGCAATTACTTTTTAATTGAAAACAATATTTCCAGAGAAGATTGAATTTTCTAGGATAAGCTGCAGCTTCAATTATGGAAAAAAAAAAACCCAAACCAGGAAAATGTATGATCTTTTCCAAAACAACATTTTCTTATACTACTCCAAGCCTTGCATATAATGCAGCAGCCTCACAGTGGTCAGTCTCATTTCAGTAAAGTCACTCCATTCTTTCTTTACTTCCAGACATATCTGTAGATAAAGTGATTTTGTAGGAATGCTCTAACCATCTGACTTTCCATGGTTCAGACTGTTTAATTTCTTTCAAAGTTTTTTCTTTTCCTTTTTTTTTTTTCCTTTTTTTTTCCTTTGCTTGGAAAGCACTGTGCTGTCATGGTTTACATGTCTTTGTGTCTATAGGAAAACCTTTTCTTTATCGTGTTACCAAA